>JAQGAP010000058.1:0-85096 GCA_034697805.1 Orchesella bifasciata
ATGGGCATAGTTCAGCTTATCAATTGCTTCAACGCGTGCACTTCAAAACTTTTACGAATCACTCATCACAATCACGTACTTTGGTACATCCCAGAGAGATAACGGTAAACCGAAAAATAGTTTTGTTCTAAATTTAAACTTTCCAGCCAAGTCACTAAAATATTCAGTGGGAACGCCACATCCTCATGATGATGGACACGTTCAGCAGCTTTGCACTAGCTCAGTAAAATGAAGTATGGAGTAAAAAAATGTTTGAGTACGCTGGTTAAAGAAAGTAGGCACACGTCATTCCTTCTCCGTCTCTTTTCAGAAGGATGCAGCTGCATGAGAATATACCGACCGATTACTTGCATTAAAAGTATGTACTTTAAAAAAAACTTGCTATTCCACTATACTTCTTTATGCTTCAAAAAGCTTATTTTCCATTTCCTGCCCTGACACTGATCTTGGGCACATAGTTCTCCCTGCACCTCAACTCAACCCAAAAGCATGCACTCAAGAGCAGTACTTTTGTAGAATTTCAAGCAACTCCCGTTGATTAGACTGCAGTCTCTCAGCACATGTTAATCTCGCCCTTTAAACTGGAAACTTGAGAAGGGGCAACATATTGCGAGAAGAAGAAGAAGGCTCAACGATGTTCGCGTTGTTTAAAAACGTCTTTGTTGTCTGAAGCAGACGGGGCTCGGGCTCGTGCAGAAATTGAAATATGTATGCTCACATCTGCTCCTCACGACTCACACAACCACGCACTGCAGATGGACCGTGTCTATTATATTTCGAGCTTGAAAATAGAATAGGCTATTTAAAATAAACCATCTGGTTTACTATTGTTTATTCCGAAAGTTCAACCCAAACTGCATTGATGCTTGTATAATTGAGCACAACAATTTTTACGTGCTGCAGGACTTACAAAAATTGACAACTTAAGGGAAGGAATGAGAAAGGGAGAGCAGAAGGTCTATCTCGGTAGAGAGCAATTACAAAAATATGTGGTATTTCCTTGCATTACATCTGTTCATCACATTATCTTTGTCCGTGTCGTCGTGATGGCTGTTTTAGCATTGTAATCTTTAATGTGATAAAATACTTATACACATCAACTCACACATTGAACATTTGTTCTATTTTCTGCCTCCACCACTTATACACACGATCGTAATAAATGTAATGATCGACATGTGAGCAAGGGCTACGGGATGAACCACAAGAACAAAAAAAATATTATTAAAGAAGTACAATTGTTTTATCAAACCACCTTCAATTCCTACCCTGTATGACACGAAATCTAGAGCCATTCCTCAATCAGACCTTATTACTATCAACTAAAATGCTGCTCGCTACATATATAATGCACATTATTGTGAATGTTTATCAATATCTAAAAAGCAAGTGACTTTCTTAAGGAATGGAATTTGAAGGACCCTGTCTACTACTTGCTACGAAGGGCACAGAATGTCAAACAACGATCACAAACTGATCACAAGCCACAGAATGATATCAGAACTAGCAAAGGGATGTGCTATATAAGTTATAAACTACACCAATCTGGCTCACTTTGTATGAAAACCGAGTGTGCACTCACTGAGCCAATATTGAGCGTAAAAACGCTCACTTTGGTTGGGTGTAAATAATGTCCCTCATAACCACAATGTGAGGTCTTGGATGATTCATAATTTGTTGCATTCATAATTTAGTTCCGTGCAAAAAATATTGACAATTGTCACCACCAAGTGATCATCGCAAAAGAAAAAAGGAGACAAAAGAAGGGTGGCCAACTTTGCACAAGAAGGGAGACTCCAACAACAACGTAGTATTACAAACTTTGTTAATCAAACTGGGTTCAGCCCAATAAGGGGATTTAAATTAAATTCATTCATTCGTGGCACGCAAAAAATTGTTTCATTAAATGATACCAATGCACGAAAACACAATTACGAATGACAAGCAAACGCTTTCACAAACCAAACCACTGACGTCTACGACGAATACATATATTCATAGATGTGCATAATAATATGAGGTTCTTTTAGGGTTTCCAACAACTGAAATTTGATATGCTAGAATAGAGTTAGGTTAGAGCAGTTCATTCATAGGGACACCTTTATAGAGCTAAAATCACGTCATTGTCGTGCAAGCAGTCTATTTCCCTAGATTCAACGATTCTCATTCTTTTGAACAAATGCCTTCATCCTGCCGGAAAACGTCTTTGACAAAACACACTCACATTTATTGTCCTCCCATGAGCTGAATGAATAAAGATCAACAAATGGAAGCACCTTACTAAAAGAGCATTCACAATTTTGTAGGAACCGATGTGATAGTTGCAAGCACAAGGGGAGCTTTTATAGGAATATATAAATACTTTGAGCTCAGCATGTATATCGGTCGGTATACTTATTAGTTCTTTCGCAGACTCAAGTACTGACAGAAGGTTATTTCTTCATATTATGTACCTCTAGTTTTTAACACTTATCTGACAAGTAAGGTCACGAAAAATAGCGTCATTCAAATCTGTAACTATGTACGTACTATTCAGTGAAATGACGTGGAGTATGCCATGCTCACTTTTACAGTGGACATTGTGTTCCGTCATTATTTTTAAATGCAACTCAAAAACATGGGAAGTACACACAAATATAGCCGAAATAACCAAACAACGTACAACTTGCTACATGTCGAAGTAAAGACCTATTTGCAGACTCTAAAGTCAGTGCAGAGAAGCACTTTGAAGTAAGTGCGTAATTACCTAGTACGGAATCAGGAGTGATTATCTGACTGATTTATACAAATAATGAGGACTACTTCAAATTTCAAAGTTAAAACGTAAAGGTTCCACTTCAAAAAAATAACAATGATGAACAACTCCAACCAGAAGCAAACTGAGGAGAAGTGACTGTACCAATGGCAACCCTCTTTTTCTGTGGTCACACTGTCAATCTCAATTCAGCCTTTTTCATTCTCATTTTATCACGTAAGCGTAACACACTATATATATGTATAAATGTATATGATGATGACGATGATTAAAACCATCACACACATACATAAATATATATGTATATTACAAAGCATATTTCTGAAGTCAACAACACACCGTATGCAGAGTATCATCGTATCTCACGCATACCACAATCACCTTTCTTTTCCTTTCATTTTAGTAATAAAAGTTTATCTCTCACTCAGTCACACAATGGAGTTCATAGTTCATCCACTTCTTGTTCATTTGGCTTGTATGCAGGTAGGCAACGACTACTGAGTCTAAAGTAGTGGTTTCTCTACATTGGAGATAATAGGAGTAGAGTAATCTGCGAGGGAATTACTCTGAAAATACTAAGGAACAACACACGATCACCATGAATGTGAAATGGTTACAGTTGTGTTGTATACCCGGCTTTGAAGCAAGAGGGGATTAAAAAATTTGTTATGGGAAAAACAGGTACTACATGAAAAATAAAATTGCGAGTGAACGTTACAATGTCTGAATGCTTTTTTAAAAATTACATCATCACAACTATGCATGTATGTGAGTTGGCAACGGATTCCTATGAACAAACATGCATAATAATATTCTTATTATGTGGCTTATCGTTGGTAGAGAGGGATTGGGTTCTTGTTTCTTGTAGTCCACATGGCGCTAGCAAAAGTTGTTATTCCGACTCATTGCTGCCAGTGTCTAGATTTACCCGACAACAAAAACAACTTGTTGGAGACGACAACAAGAGCACTCTGTGACGATGATGACATCGTGTCTTAAAAAAACGCAATTACGGAGCATCATGCCCTCTCACAGTAAATGATGAATGAAGTGGCAAAGCGCATTGTGCTAAATGATCTTAACTAATTCAGGTAACAAACGGCTCAGGTCTGGCTCAGAACCAGGAGAGTAAATTAATATGCGCCATGGACTCTTCAAAAGACATTTTGACATAATATAATATCTTTAAGCACATTTGCCAACCTATCTCTGTCACCGCTAAAGCCCTGGTACCGCCGCCAGCTTCGAGAAGGCTTTAATACTGCAGAATTCAACGGAAAGCATGAGGTACTTTGCTCAAACAACCGGTTCAGAAATGGTTGGGATTGCACATGCACTCATGCCAACTTTAAAGGTGGAATTTGACAGGCATGCCCAATCGCCAATGGGAACCGGGAACGAAAGTGAATAATCATTTCCGACTACAACTATTTGTCTTATTTCATTACAAAACACATTTGAACTATTCGAAGAATGAGGAGCATGGCATGTTTCTTATCAGACTTTCAATTCAAAGCGTGAGACTCGCGTTAATCATACCTCAAAATTTCACGAAAGCTTTGAAGATGGAGAATGTTAACTAGTAGTCCGCGTGGCTCGGCCACTATCAAAAACCTTACTGTTGCATTTCCTGTCTACGAAGGTGTTATAACTAGAGCCAACTGATAATTACAAAGAATCTTTATTCGTAATACAACTGGTCAAGTCATTCAACGGAAAGTGATGGATTCGTGTGCATCAGTAAATGAAAAGACAATTAAAAATATTTCAAGCCTTCATCTGCCGCAAAGTTACTGCAGGTCAATTGCCATGAAAACGTTAGGAAAAACTGGAAAGAGCTGACTTTTCTTCTATTGTTACCACTACTTGAATTGACAGCAAATGATAGAATGCTTTTAATGGTTTTTGTTCATTTTGTGAAAAATTGCCGTGTACTGCCGCAGAGCTAGAAGAATATGTGTGTACGGATATGATTTAACTAGCTAAAAACGTATTAAACTAAGATAGCATAAAACGTATGTGCATTGCACAAATACGTATGAGATCATGCATGTAATCACCAAGTCTTCTTGGTCCACTCGCATCACTGAAAACACCCATTACATCATCATCATTACAGCTGTCATTACTGAGGACAATGAAATCCAGTTTTGCTTCTTTTGCTTCAAAAGAGATATACGAGCAGATCTACGTGTGTTAAACGGTGGTGGGTTGTAATTTTGAAAGAAAGCAACTCCGACATTGATACGACGGAACGCAACACGAGTTCTAAAAAAGCAGATCTAGAACGTGTTCAAGATATATCTCTTTTTCAGGAACAAAAGATTGCTCAAAATATGTATTTCGCAATCTCTCAACAAGAAACCGGACCGGATTGGGTTATATTTTTGTATGTAAATATAGCTGATTGAAGACAATGATTACAGTCAACTAACCATTCAAAGTGGAAATCCGAATTGTTCAACAATGCAGTTTTAGTCGGGTAATTGAAGAATGCAAAATGATTGGAAATGTGCAAATATACCCCCATCCACCTATATAGGTATGCATAAATGCGGATACACGTACAAGTATGCGCATGAGTTGTGTATACACATCAAAAAAAGCAAGAAAAAAGATTTGACTTGCTGGGTAACAATTTACCAGGTTTACTCACGCAAGCACAATTTTTACATTTACAGGACGAGACAATAACAGACCAAAAGTGGAGGGTAACGACTTTTCTTCCCTGAAAGCCGAACAAGTCGCAATGGAGCAGAGCAGATGCTACTTTGGCATGCCACGATTTGGCTAGATGTGGTTTTTTTTCGTATTGCACATGACGATGATGATCACAATCTGCAGGCAACAGTCCACTCTCATCATCATGATAAAATGAAGTTGATCCTGTAGCCCGAAGTCCATTTATGGAATAAGTATGCAAAACGAAATCGCGGCAGAGCTGGTTATTCATTTTTTTACAAAAAAAAGCTGGGGTGTTCTCTGGTGTTTTTCAAACATCCCTTTCTTTCATTCATTCCAGCTTCATTGAATACGATTTCTTTCCTTTTTTCTGCATACTATGTAGAGCCAACCGCTTAATACCATGTACTAATGTTGGGCTTACTGGTAAACGATGGAATTTAACGGAAACAAAATAATTTGACTCTCCACACTAAAGAGTAGCACACCTCAGCTCATATAAGTAGCTTGTCATTGTCAACTAACTAGCCGAAAAATTGCTTTGTTCCTTTGTACTTTACCTGATCGGATTCTATCAAGAATCATAATCATGTGCGTACATACACACCACTATACAGAAATATTACTTGGTATGGCTTCTTCTAATGTTTTTGATAACAAGTACAAAAGCCTGGCAGCACGAGAAAATAAGTCAACCCCCACAGACACACAGGATTACAAAGGAATGCCTTCTCCCAGCATTTCTACATGGTTTGAATTCCAGGTGTCATTTTTTCATATTCATTGATTGTCAGAAGAAGGCCAAAGGTAACTCTTTCATGTGGAGGCAGACGCTACACTCACTCCAGTCACTCCACATTCCTCAAGCAACTCTATAACAAGTCTATATTTCATTTGTAGTAAGGATATGATTCACACTGTATTGTATTGCAGGTCAACCAATCCTTTCAGCATCGCAATATCGCAAAGCTGATTATACCTTACTAGACATGTCTTTGAGTTCCTTACAACGAATTTGTTGTAATTGAGAGTGAACCCAAAAGTCTGACATCGAAATGAACAAATTAGTACTAAACGGACAGCAAACAACTATTAGAAAACGATTTTAATCACATGGTTTCTCATCTAATTTGGCTGTGGCTACGTGTGCTTAAATTATGAGTAAATTGCGTTTACGGTGCAAAAAAGCGGAACCGAACTATGAAATATGTTTCTTACCTTTCCGATCCTTGAGCTGAATCCACGTCAGGTGTACTACATTGAAGGGCTGACTGTCTACTCTCACTTTTGTCGACCTGTAAAATCCAAATGTCTCGATTAAAATGTTTTCTTTCATAAAATATTAGTTTTCATAAGAGTGACAAATCGAATTGACTCTTCAATCAAGTTTGAGAAATGTTGACAGGTGAATGATATATGAATGCAGATATGTTACTACATAGATATTATGACACAGTTGAATGTGGCGTCAACTCAAAACTCGTTTAGCGATTAAAAACTAGCAGCATTTCAAATTGATAATATAATGCAACGGATTTTCTAACTTCCTAGTAACTTTTCTTGAAACGTCGAACCCAGTTGACGCTTCTATTATATGCATTAAGTAGTTTCTGGCATACAACACTGCCTGGAGGACCGTTTCATGCATAATAAACTGTGGTAATGGTAACGTAACGTGGCTTCAAGCTAGAGGTTTTTTGAAGACTGGAAAGCATTATTGCTTTTCAACGGGCTACTACAGATTTACATAATGATAAAGGAGAAGAAAGCCCTCAAACGTATACATGGATACACCTATATGCAATTACTATCCTTTTGTTGTCTCTCTCGCTCAACTCCAACTCCACAGTTAAAAGAGAGACAGGGAAATGTTCAACCCTGATGCTTAGCTGTGCATTGCGTTGCTCACTTCTTCAGCTTCCAAGACAAAAAAACAAAGTGAGTTAGAGACGAAAAGGTACAATAACCTTGAACCAAGGACGTCTTTCACCCTCTTTGCCTGTGCCTGTTCCAACAATATGGGCACTTCCTAACATTACACAGCATTTGAGCACAGAGTAGCTAATATGTATTCCATGAGCATGCAGCAGCAGCAGCAGAGCAGTGAACAGGAACCTAGTTTATTGACTGGAGGGCAATTGCCCATCATTGGTTTCTACATTTTTTTCATGCTCACTTTGTTCTCGTTATCCAGAGCTAGCTGATGCCGTGAGACAGAGACAGACATTCTCAACCTCTTTTTAAAAACATACCTAAAATGCTTTCAGTCAACCTACTGCGACGGACGGGGCTATGTCCTTCTTAAATATGTATGCATGATGATTTCAAATCATCTTTCTTTGTGTTGCTCGACAACTAATCGTTGAAACGATATTCAAGATCATAAATCCTTCTCAAAAGCTCTGCTATGCGAAGACAACGAAATAAAATTTAGTTTCTACGAAAACATCATATAAAACATGATCATAAGCTCTTTCAACATTCTTTGAAAATATGTACCTCTGCCTAATATTCTGAAAGGATTCTTTTAGGATGCCGTGCTTCCAATGACCTAGCATGTTATTCTGCATTTACTTGAGATAAAATTAGTGTTAACGAGAGTCTGAAAACTAGACATATTATCCGACAACAATGGAAAAGGGAATTGAGCAATTTGAGACGGTGGAGTTTGCAACTAAATTATTTTTAGAAAATCGCGTATCATTTAATAACTCATTTAAATCAAACGATTCACAAATGGCATGCATGCACAAAGTTCGGAATAAAACATTGTATTTACCTGTGAGTTGATTTCTTCACAAAGGCCAGTTGTGGTGATTGTGGATGATTGCGATGTTTTTGGCGAATTGTGATTGGCACCGTTTAAAAGTTGCTGGTGTTGAGATTGACTAGAAACTTTGGGATTGGATGCACTATTAATTCTTGATGATGTGGATGATGAGGATGAAACCCCGCTGCTGGAAGCACTTATCGCTCTGTACCCTCCGGTCAAAGACGGCGAAGAGGAGGCAGATGGGTTCATGCCAGTACTACTGCTAGTGCTATTCCTGCTCGACGTGTTCTCAGAGAGCATGCCACCAGCAATCTGGTGCTGATCCACGGAGCCCACACTATGCTCCTTGGGAAGCGAGAGCATCAATCGGTTGGATTTCCCAGAGAAGCATAAATCCTTTTCCAGGGAAACCACATCCGGCGTACCGGAATTACTGTCGGATGACGACACAGAGGATGACGAGGAGTTGTTGGCACATTTTCCCTTGTGCCGCTCATAGTAGGAAAGTAACGCTTTCTTCTGGATGGCTTTCAGCGTCATATCAGCAACTTTATGCTTCTTGTCAGGGTCTAAGTAGCTGTAGGACATGCCACTACTACTGCCAGAACTATCTGAAGTGAGTTGTTTAGCACTTGATGAGCTAAATGAACTAAGCATTCCACGAGGAGAAACTGTATTACTTCTACCACCTCCTTGCGAAGAAGAAAGCCAATCATTTTGCTGCTGTTGTTGTTGCTGCGACTGCATATTTCCCTCATCAATGTACAATCCGCCGGGAGAGTTTTGGAGATTGTTTAATGATGAGCTTTTCATAAACGTTGTCGTTCCTAAAAATGCTAAGTTATCACTACTTTGGCCCTGGCCAATTTTGGGGGAGGAAGTTCCACTCGTGGATGGAGAGGAGCTGCTTTGTTGGGTCTGTTGCTCGAGCTCCATAATTCTCTCTGCGACAGACGGAGGTTTGCTCGTGTCAATCACAGGGGATGATAAGGAGTGAGATAAGGACTTGGCACCTTTCAAATTCATTGTGTTGGATGCTTCTGCATTTAAACTTTGAAGTAATTTGGCCATTTTCTCCGGTGTGCTAGTAGCTGACGAACTATTGCTAACGTTATTACTATTCATCCCCTTCTCGACCAATAGCGTGTTCGGTCTGGTGTAGGTGTTCAAAGGGAATTTTTTCAGGTTTGGGGCATATCCCCCTCCACCTCCACTATTATTACTACTACTACTACTACTATTGCAGCTTTTATTGCTATTCGAATGCTGCTCCGCCGCGTCCCCATTATTTGACTGCCATTTCTTGAGCGACGGAGATCCATTGAGCTGTTCCAATTTGTTTCTCAAATGGACCACCCCACTTTGTTGTTGTGATGGGTGGGAACACATGGCATCTGAGTTGGGGGCATGCTGCTTCTGCGGCGTTGAGTGTCGGGAGGAGTTTGCTAAATTTTGTTGCTCATTCCAACCCTTGTTCAGCATGCTGGCAGAGGCACTACCACTTTTTCTGGCACTGTTATTATTATGGCTACTTGATTTAAAATTACTGATGGAGCCCGAGTTTCCACCCACACCACTTGCTAAACTAATGTCACTCGTGGAACCATGCCATTTCAAAGTCTCTGTTCCTGAGCTGTTGCTCGAGCTATTGGTTACCACCGTGGTCACACTTTCACGTCCACTGACAGCTAGTTGTCCCCCAACAAGTCCAAATAATGGATCGTTAGGATCGCAGCCGCCACCGGCACCACCATTTGCACTTTTATCACCAGACCAAAACTGCTGATTGTTCTCAGACTCTCTTCGGAGCTGGTCGAGGAAAGGAGTTCCGCTGGAAATGTAGGAGGATCCGTCAGAGGACATGTAACTATGATATCCTTCCGACTGGGGGTATTGTGTTATTAACTCTTCATACTTTTTCGTATAAAGTTCGAGATCCTCTTGAGTCAGCGGTTTACTCACTGTACCTTGTGGTTCCGAAAAGTCTCGCTCTGGAGGGGAAGGAATCATATACTCCTTCTCATTACCTGATCCCGTTTGCTGTGGTTTGGCAGAGAGCGCTGTCTGATAGTACTGGAGCATTTGGTGTGTATTGTAATTTGTGTTGCTCATATGACCATTTTGCTGGCTGAAGAGTAAGTCTCTGTACAACAATGGCGGAGGGACTATACTTCCTTCGGAGGTTTTTGGGTGACCACCATGAGCTAACTGGTGATGATGGTGGGGACTGTGACGAGAGGAGTTGGAGTGGGAAATGACACTATGCAGGAGTTGAGGATCTGTCTGACTTGAGAATGCTTCTGGGGGTATTCGCTCACATTTCTCCATAACAGTTTTGAGCTGCTGGGTGTACGAATGATTCACTCTTTTCATATACGGGCGAGCATACGACGGTGTTTTCTCTTTGGGGTAGTCAGTTTGCTCAGTCCATGATTTACTGCGGGTGCTTCCGGAACCTACCACTAATTTCACAGGTTGGGATTCCCCTGCAGGATCAATTTGTTGAGCGGACGAGACCGGGATTGGCCACGACGGATATTTCTCATGTCCTGGCCCATAACGAATCTGCTTCAAGCTGGATGAATCTCTCACAGGGGCTGAGTTATTGTTGTTGTTGTTGTTAATATTATTGTTATTTAACATACACTGTGCATCTATTGAGTTCCAGTTTCCTCCAACACTATTAGGTGCGGACGTGTCATTGCTGGTGGACATGGCTCCAACGTTAGGATTGTTTGTACCACTATATTGCTGACCACTGTTGGGCTCACTATAAGTTTCAGAGTAGGAACTGGTCTCTGTGGGGTTAGGAGTTGACAAAATGTTGGAGCTGTCACTCTTCTGGAGGTTGGGAGTAGAAGGGTAGCGACCTGGCTCTGCAAATACTTTATCATTAGAGTGTAGCTGCTGTAACTGGAGTGCGGATGAGGCTGACTGTTGAGCTAAGCTTGAGCTTGAGCCAAAGTGATTATTATATAATTTTTGGTTCGAATGTGATGCTGACGAGGGGTATTGCTTTCCCAAGTCATTTACTTGCTGGTGACTTGACACCACCGAGAGTTGTGGGATGGAGCCTTGATTTTGCTGCTGTTGAACTGATCTGAGTTTATTGACTCCTGAGCTCCCCAAATTCGGAGTGGATCGAGCTGGAGATAATGTTGGGATTGGTACGGTTTGGTAATTGGATTGCTGGGATTCTTGTGCTGCATACGGGCTCGATGAAGATGCTTCTTTCTGTTCTGTAGCGTCGTTGAAAAACTGATTTTGCATTTGAGTCTCATGTGACACAGCATTTCTCAAACTTGGGGTGGACTTTGCAGCAATTTGGTGGTAATGATGGTAAGCCTCCGAGCCAAATTGGGATTGGTGGCTAGGATGAGCTTGAGAAGTGTTGAGGTTATGAAAACCTCGGTAAACACCTAACCCGTCACCACTTGTGGTAGTTGTGTGATTTCGGGGAAGGGTGGAGTACACGGATGCTTGTTGAACTGCCGCAGAAAATCCACCGGGTATGGGCGCTATCCCGTGAGAGGATGGCAATTGTTTCAGTTGGGAATAGGGACGGCAACCGTACACGTTCTTGTGTTGGTTTAGTGTTTGGCTCGATCCCGTGGTTGCACCAGTGTTTAAGCCAAGTGAAGAGCTGGATTTCTCAGTTGTCCACACGGCAAATCTATTCAAGATAAGAAATAGGAAGTTGATTAGAAATCATTTAATAAAAGGGCTATTGATGTTTCACACCGTTGTGACGTTGTGTTGACAAAAGATTAGTGCAGCACTTTATTGACATGCCATTGACACAAAGCTGTAAAGATAAGACTGCTGATAGCACAGGCTATACCCACAAGTAGCCATGTAAATCACTATTGAAAGCTAAATTAAATTGAACAACACTTCAGATTTTGGCTTGAAACGCAGAATAGATAATATTATATGACATTAAAGGAAAAGCGTTCATCCACAAATAGAATGAGATGCGCATGAATCTATTAGCGAATGATGGAGCAAAATTATAATACTATCGACTATGAACGGTTGCACTATCAACATTGTCTCCCATTTCATCAAAAGGTATCAAATGCATAGATAAAAGCAAATATTTGCAATCGTGCTTGTCCAGACACATTTTTGTGGCGAGCATTTCGCCACAAAAAACACCACTTTTTCGTGATGATTCTCTAAAAAACAATTTCGCTCCTTTTGATCACTAACCACCTGCATATACATTTCAAACTAAATGCTTCGCTTTTCTGCAAAAAAAAACGTTAAAGAAAGACTACAAGAGAAAAAGCGACGGCATATCAAATCACAAATGGTAAAAATGAATCGTGCCATGATTCATTCGTGGCCTTCATTTTCCTGGTACTTTTGCGTGATACTTTTTGTTTGTTTCATAACTTTAAATAGAAATATTATGTTAGCTAATATATGCCACTGCTACCTTGTCACCCCCATTATATCTAGTATTTGAACACAGTAGGTGTGCATAAATACCTGGATGATTCACATGTAACTGGGTACATTCATTTTCCAAATGACGTCAGTCAACTATTCCCTTGTTATGTTGAGGTGAAATTGCACAAACACAGCTCTAATTACAAATACAATGTACCTAACTCCGTTCAGTAATTATTACATAAATATTGGCACGCTGCGGTTTTAATTAACGGATTTATAGAGCACTAATTAAACTTCTCCGAAGTTATCCAATTACTTAATAAATTCGATTCAAATTATTATTCGAAAGTTAGCCACAAAATCGAGGTACTGACTAATTTTTCCGACTTTACGTAACAAGTTAGTTGCTCGTTGCATTGATACAAGTAGGTAGTACGCTGAATTTGGCACAAAGCATGAGGTGTGGTGTGATAGATACTACGCGAAGAACGGTCTACTTTGCTTTTCTCATTGCATTTTCATACGGCTAGCCTAGAGTAGAAATGAACACGATCGATAACACAACTCCAAATGACAACGGCTAAATGGCACTCATGAAATAACTACAAGGAAACTTGTTGATATTTACCGAATGATTAATATATCTATCTATTTACAAGAGTAGTAATAATTATTGTCAACGTGATTACGAAACACTTCAGTCAGTTAAACCTGACAGAAAGAACGTAACACTGAAATTTCCTCATGAAACCGACAAGTTCTGAGCACTAGGTTCCATCGGGAAATGCCAGACAGTTCAACTGCTTTGAAGAAACTGGCCTTCCAACTAGTTTCACAAAACGTTTCAGCATCATGATGATGGCCAACTACGAATTTACATAGAAGATCTTAAGACGACGAACTGAAAAAATCAATCCGTCAAATTTCGAATTATATTTTTTACAACTATGCCCACATAACGATTTGACAGTCACGATAATAGGAACGGTACGTCGTTTTGTGTATGTACATTTATAATGCACTGATTAACGTAACTACAATGGCAGAAATTCATGCAGGAGTCGAGAAATAATGACTCAGCCAGTACTGCGTTGGTGTACAACTGTCAAAGCTTAGGATTGCAAACACCTCATTCTGGTCCTCCTGTCAGTAGAGAGAAACCTCTAAAAGCAGACTAAAACATTTGAACATGATTCCACTACTCGCTCACAACAAGCGTGTATGCAATGCATCGCACTTACAGTCAGCATAATATTATTATCATCAGCATCAACAACAAAAAATACAGAGAAAGGTTTTGAAGCAACAAGAGAGTATGCATTGCACCATAAAAATACAGTAGTACAACAGCAGTACATATGCATGAGTCTTGATTGTGCTGGGCTCATCGTTAACTAACTTCACGGACAATCGTACCTAGGTTGCTTCTCTCTGACGAAAAAATTGTCTTGCGAACTAAACAGCTTCCATGGAAAAACTAAGGATTTCCTTCACAATATATAATGTTACCTATATACACATATGTGTATGAAGCCTCACAGACAACAACGGCAGCATCACAACTGCAACAAAGGGAGGTAAGGTAAGTAATGAACTAATAACAACCGAAGCTCTTCTATCAGAACGTAACCCTCACACTTTAAGATGCACATAATCTTCTTAATGTTACGTGCATACGGGCTACATGGAGAGCTTCAGCAACTAAATCGGACATACTTGATAATAATATGAGTATGCTCATTTTATTAACTGAAGTCCAAGTGTAAATCCCTTGTCAGGCTAAACAATCCTGTGCATCACACCATCCCAAACTCTGAAGAGATGAAACCTGGTCTTCAGCTCAGCGTTTAGCACGGAAAGACAAGGCAAGGTGGTTTCGTTGGGATATACAAGACGAATAAATGCATAAAAGAACTCAACATCATCATGATATGCAGTGAATACCGCAGTAGTAGTAGTATATGCGAACCAACTTTTTGACTCAAGTAATAATATATGAGATAAAGCATGTATTATAACCGTTTCATGGAACAGCTTCGATTCGAAGCTATGTTCAGCAGGTACAGGTATCACTGAACAAATAAGCATAGACGTATGTGTATGTTCTTGGGTTGCTCTTCAGGTAGACTTTTTCATCAGCCTAATCACATTACCACGGATATAGCAAAGTGCCAGAGCACATTTATTTCGTCCGACTGAGGGTACTCCTTGTCATGTGCAGGTACTCCCAAATCTAATTGTGGTTTGGTTTGAGCACCCTTCTAACAAGCGTAAAGTATTCACAGCCACTCGATGATTTTTATTTTCGGAGAGGCTCACACAATGCAAGTTTAAAGTCAACAGCAAAATTCTGGAATTTACCTTAAATTACATCTCTCAGCGTGATAAACCTTTTCATCACTCGTCCCTCATTGTCAACAAAGTCAAATTTATAAGGAGGTTTGGACGGACGGACGGTACAGACACCTAATGATTTCCTATCATTTCATTCAAGGGATATCAAAATCCACAGTACCGTGGTCAGCAATCATAAACATTTCAAGATGAAAAGGAATTAAGATGAAGTGCTTGACAAAACAAACGGTGGTGATGCGATGCCACATTCTCCTTAACTTACATCCCCTTTACATTTACACTGCATACGTTGGACTTGACGTTGGGGTTGTGTTTATGCATTAGGGTATATCAATTCAACAAGAATAGCAAGAGACTGTTCAAAAAACCCAACCACCTTTAGGCTAAATCACGACTGCAGCTAAACAAAACGCAACCTTCTTGGCACACTTAATTCCTATATATTGAGTATTAGTGAGGCTCCCACATTATCCTCATCGGACTCTGCTCTCTCCGGTCTCCGTATTTACAAGAAAAAAGCTATACGACCTGTTTTATTCATCAAGGCATGAAAAAACCTTTTAAGATCTCTTCGTTCGCTTCAACTACGAGCAAGAGCAAGACCAACCTGGACGGACGAGAGAGTCGCTTATGTAAGCAAGGGAGAAGTCGTCAGTTTATTGGGATTGTATTCTAAATCATTACATTACATCCCAACTAACTTATTGTCCATCATCATCCATCCTTGGCTGAAAGTCACATTAGCATGCATGATGAGGGAGCACCGTCTCCTTTTCTCTGCGTTTGTGAAAACCATCATGACACAATGCTACTAATTGTGACGGAATCATAGGACAGGTAACGAAGATTCATGTAAGAAAAAGCCAGTAGGCACATTATCCCTGCCTTTACAGCAAAATGTGTTTCCAGTTTTTGCTACCTGCTGCAATATGTAAATAAGAAGGGATTTGCCGCGATTGGGTTGCACTGAAGCACAGCAGAGGAAAAGTATTTCACTAATTAGCTTGCATATCTCTGAGTGTATACCTTTAACCTATTTGGTCAGTTCAATGATCACTTAGACTGCTAAGTAGGTATCTTTAATGTAGTCTAATTACATTGCACGGTTCGTATAGAAAACGACAACGATATGCATCTCAATGAATGGGTTTGAAATGAAGTAACTTAATGACATTGAAAAATTCTATGCGGAATCAACACAAAAGTATTTGGAATCACTTCAATTCTTGTTGTTGAGCTACTAATGCTGCTGATTCATTAAATATGCAGACAAAGGCCCAAGTTAGTTGCACTCATGCAGCTCCTCATACAAAACTTACAAGCAAATAAGGAATGTGTATATTATACTACTCAATCGGTTATTAAACCTTTTTTGAGATGAAAACCACTTGTTGCTTGTCTAAAAAAGTTGAACAAACGTGCGTATTACACGGTCTACAGATTGATCTGCTTTCTAGAGCTTGAATCTAAATCTTTTTCAGCCTATATACCAAAACAAGCAGTTTGTGTACTCAAGCAGCCGGAGTTTTCTACTCAGTTTTTCCTTTATGAAATCTACCGCACCCACAACTTGGTGCTGGTGTGTTATTTATTTTCAAAGGGAAACATGTAATTAATACAAACCTAACAAACTAAATGAGGGACTGGGAAACAACAAAACTGGGTTTGATTGGAACGGAGCATAAATATAAATTTGAGCTGAGTGAGTGAATGCTGCTGCTAAATGCTCACGGAGACGCTGGATGGGAAAGTAATGCAAAGGGACTAATAATAATCACATGTTTAGGCAACCTGATATCTACTTAAATTAGTCTCAATGATGGTGGTAGGCAAATGTCAAGATTACTAAGTACGGATGAAACGTTTTTCACTGTTTTTAACAGGAAATTATGATCGTTTCTGGAAGCAGGGTGATGCATTCTTGTAAGCTGTTTATTGAGGTGCTGTTGACTTGTAATTTCTTTCGTTTAATTCACGCTGTTGCTGCTTCTATTAAATATACAGACATACATACCAACCAACATACATACATATTTTGTTGAATGGGAGAGAACAAGAAACGTCAAAGATTCGTTATATTTTAGTAGCGTATTTTACCCTTCTTGTCCGTTTTTACACTCAAGTGATTTTCCATTTCGGCTTTTTGTGTATAAATATACAAATGTGGCTTCCATACCATGACCTCTGGTCATCATCATCATCATCACATCACCCTAAACATAATATTCAGCTCAAGTCAGCGAGAATAGCAATTTATTTCGTATTCGTTGAGTTGCAATCAGGAGTAACGAAACCACACAAAATGGTCGAAACCGTATAGGTATCACACTTAACATAGAAAACTAGATTGTTTGATGAAAAAGAAGACCCGAGGAGAGGAGAGAGAACACATGCATGGAATGAATGCATAAGCCGACACCTGACACCATCATCAGTAACTCATGGCAATGAAGAAAGAAGCTCCAACGAAATAGGATGATTGCTTTTTGAAACACAAGTTGAATACCCCTACGAAGAAGACCAGAAACACAGGTATTCTGTCGTTTTTCCTTCAGCTGGACATAGCATGCTGGTTTGTGACAATAACCTTTCATTCTTTTTTATACCAAACAACAGCATTGGCCAAGCTCAAGCTCACCATTGCCATTTGCCATCATCATCATCAGCAATAGTTCTCAAATACATACATAAATATTTATGAATGTGTCTATGTAATGTAGCTTGTGTATACAATAGCACGGATTATGATAACACCTAAATTATACGACCACACTGTCCTAAACCTCGGTAAAACTATTCTTTTTTTCTTCAGCTATAGTGGTTGCAAAGGGTGCGTGCCCGACAATAAAATGCACACGATTTCACAAAAATATATGACCCTGCTTGCTAGACTTATTGTGCATTTTTTCTCATTGGCATTCACCATTTCTCACGGGCAGTCGGAGATACACGGTCAGAAGCACAGAGACTTTCTCTCTTGCAGACACATAATTGATATTACATATTATTTTCTGCTCACCAAAACTCACTGGTCCTGATCAGTGTTAAAGCCCTTTTCACACTTTTACAACTATTTCAATTGAGCAGAATCGAACCATTCAACTTCAACTCGACTCATTGCAAAGTTTAGGTTAGATATCACATAATATACATACTTAGCACAGCCCAGCGTTATACTTTCATTTTTTAATGAAGGCTGACCTCCTATTGAAGCTGGACTGTGAATAGTATTATATAGTTATGCCTTGCGAACTATCTCATTTACCTTTGAGTTATATATGACGCAGGTTGCACATTGCAAAATAGGATATACAGAGAGGAGGAATTATTGAATGGTTGGCTAACCTTGAAAGCACATGACTTCACATTCATATTTTACTAAATTAACCAGGTGTATAAAAATGTAGCCTTGCAACGCAGCTACTTTACAACTACAAAATAGTTAATCACGCAGTATGTTAAATTTATAACGACAATTTGCTTGTTTTTAAGTGTCGTGTATTTGACTCTTGTTTTTTATTGCTGTATTATCACAACTCGATCATAATGCCATGCCTTGCCATGCGGGGTATCACTGCCTCATTCTCTACTCCACTCCTGGCTATGCCACCAAGTTTCACAGCATTATTCTCTTTTTGTGTCGTCCAATTCATGAAGCATTTTTACAGTCACAGAGGATTCTTTGTCATTCATGTTTCATCCTGGATCATACAAAACGAACAAACAAACAGGATATTGGGATTAGACGCGATGTTGCCATGCAAAGAAGGATCAAAGAAATACTTGAAGAAACTCGCATTTTTTGGGCTAATTATCCTTGTCATCTATGCATGCTGCAAATACAAAAACTTATTTATTTGTACAGCTCTGGTTGTAGCCTTCCTAAATCATGAGGTGGTCACTAGCAATCTTTTAAGCGAAAAAAAATCGACCAACTGTTTGTCTCGTTTTCAATTTTACTTGTTTTTGCACAAAACATTTTCAATATGCTGTGTCTGTAATTTGAATTCACAATTCAATGTTGGCATGATTTCATGACATCTGTTTCACAAATTGCAGCACGCACGCATAGCCCATCATCAAAGGAGGCTGGACTCAGGTAAATTATTGATGTTGGGCAAAACACATAAGCTACGCAAGTTGGTTCAAATGTTTACGTAAAACGGTGAAAATTTCTGGTTCGATAACGAATAAATTGGAGACTCTGATAAATCAAAATCAAATCAGAGTCGCATAACGGTTACATGGGCAAAATATTAGTATTATTTTTATGTTCGCTAGCCATCAAGTATCAAGAAACGAGTTTTTGGGAGATCAACTAGGAGCATAAAACATACATGTGAATGGAGCAGAGTGAAGCACACAGATGAGACGAAAGTGATTTTCTTTCATTGGCAACAATCGTGCCTTACGGTGACATTGAGATTGGAATATTTCTTGTATGGCTTCACATTCCTATACTGAGCTGACTTACTCTGCCCATGCCATAATGTCTAGTAACTGTAATTGAAAGCATCATAATGCAATTACCTAACAACCAGCGAGTTGATTTTCGTTTTTCCTTAACTCAGCTAAACCTCACCATTACGAAGCGAAAAATGCACCGTGGGCGCACAAAAAGTAAATATTAAAATCGCAAAACGAGCATAAAAATTGTTACACAAGTTTTTGTAACTGATGGCCAATAATAAACCATTTTTGTGTATTAAAACCATCTGCTCCCGTCCCATATTCTGAATTATTTAATCTCTAATTGATCTCACCAGCCGTAGCCCTTGAACACATCTGACCACAGTTGCCGTATATAATTTCCCATTTGGCAATTTATTGTAAAATACGGTTATCACAATTAAAATATTTATTATAATAAAAATATTTGAGGTCATGTTAAAACTCTCAATAGTAAAACGGATGGAGGAATACAGATAACACATTCATTAGGCTGTTGTTCTATTCCGTGTACTTTGCGTAAAGATCTGGTGTAGCAAACGACTGTGAATCATGTTCATGCATTAATGAAGTCTTGTTATTCACATGAGAAATCGCAAAAGCATGCTAAAAAGTTTATGTGTTTCCCTATCACCATCTACAACTAAGTAAACAAGTGAACCAGTAAGAAGAAGAAGAAACTGGGGAGTTGAATGCTTTTGACATGTGCAAAAAGGTTGCACATACAAAACTTATCGTATGAGGAAGCTGGTAGCACATGTGTATCAAAAAATATGACTCACTTTAAGTATTGGCCGGGCTGGAGATATAACTTATGTTTCACTTGTTTATTGCTAAAAATTCCAAAATTCAATTTGTTTCAGTGGCTTATGAGCGATTGCTAGTGTTGTTTCGACGTGTGTAATAAATAAGTCAGTTCATTCGATACGGTTGCCCTTCAAGAGTCGGAAGTAACAACAGAATCGAGATGGTTCTCACTCACATCCACTTATGCTCCGATGAGAATTAGCATATCAGAAGTAGATGTGATAGCATAAAAGCGTTTTTGCGATTAGTCTTCATGCCTGTGAAATTCGCTGATACGAGAATGAAGCGGAGGTTTAAGGCAAACTTAAGTTTCGCTATTTGATATTCCAAATGGACAGATTGTATATATTGTTGTGTCCTTACACTTTTAAAAATCTGTTCCGTGCTATATGAGCAATATTAATTGTACAACTGGGATGTATGTGAAGTAAGTGCGTTAGTGATGCTGCTTTGTAATTTGAAGCTTGTTGCTAAAACAATGCAAACCCGACGAAGTCTGTCTTTCCGCATTTTGTGTAACTGCTTTTTCCTTGTATCAATTTTAGTCGATGATTTGTTACCCTGCCATGCTTTATCTTCATTTTACAGAAAAACGCAAGGAAGGCAACGATCTTTGAGTCGGAAAGAATGCTTCTTCAAATTCACGAAAAATGCCATTAAACCTTGAAACAGATAACTATAGCCAAGTACAATAAAATGACAGGGAGAAGACTCCATTGTGAATGCGGAAACCAGTTCAGGATAATGTAAGCACCTAATATTTTTGCTTTCATTCGTCTGAGCAGAAACACATGCTAAAAGAGACAGGGCCGCACCACCGCAACAGAACACAACCCTGGCATCCAATACATAAATACTGTTTCTTGAGAAACATTTTAAAAAACACTTAACTAGTTGCGAATGTGATAATATCTGGTTGACGGCAGATGGACACTACGGAATCATACTGACAATGAGAAAGCATTCTTGCATTATGCAATCATACATAATAACACAATACGTGCTTCTTCCATTGGTGCAGCACTGTATCCCAAACAATGGCATGGCCAAAGTGGAAATGCTAGGACTCCACTTAGCTCTCAACTGAAAGGCATGTAACGTACTCGGCTGTATGCAAGGTTCGTGAATGTGATGAATGAAAAATATTTGCCGGAGAGGTGAACCATCCAAGTAGTGAGGCGGTAGCGGTCAGCAACACCCATATTATTCGGCAACAAGGTATATTCACAGTGGTTCTTTTTACATGATACACATGTCAGCTCATTAGCGAGAAGGGAATAATAGGATGAATGTGACAGACATTTCATTATTATTAAATTTCTTCATATTTCATCTTCTAACAGTTCTTAATGCTGTGGAGTATCTCTGCACTTACTGCTGTAGGCTTCTAAGAAGCTCAAAACCAAACTATCTTGCCAAGAAAGATGCCAAGGCCAATCCATGAAGCAATAATCGTCTTTACTTGATTCACATAAATTAAACATACGTAGGCCTTTTTCAACCCTCTTCATGCTCCTCGCTCACATAAGCTCTCTTAGTCCATGCCATAGACCATATATTTCACCCAAGAAAAAGGAATCAAGTAGAGGTGGTGTTGCATTCCAAAGCAAAAAAATTGCATCAACTTGCATCACTAAAAGAAAAACCGGCTGCCGTTCAATGGCTTACAGGGATCGTAATTCAGACTAAATTTTTTTTAACAGAGACTCAACTGAACCCTTTAAAACGGAGATCCAAAAAGTAGATGAAACACAAGGTTGTAAATGCAGATGAGTACCACATGATATGATATTATGAAGCCCATACAATGGTTTTAATAGCTATACACTGCTCTCGCCGCCACGCTTAATCGTAATAATATGTAACTGTCTTTTAATGCGATTCGGACAAAAAATTAGATATGCCCACAGAGTATATTACATTACATAGTTTTCAATGTGGCTGTCTTTCATCTTCAAAACGGCTACTTGTAAAAGTAATTACCTACGAGCAAAACTCCGCTGCTGCTGTCAGGATGCAATCTTGAGAAGACTGCGAAACACATATCATTATTACATAAAACCAAGCCTACTCAAAAGATTTGGAAGCTTCAAAATTTGATTTGGTGAAATTTTGTGTAACAGTAAAAAAACATGTGGGAAAAGTTTTCTAAACTGTACTGGTCTTACATGATGCTCTCATTCGTCTTTGTTTTGACTATTTCCAAATAATTGGATCTGAATTCAGTTTTGTTTGTAGTTATAATTTGTTTGGGACAAAGTTTGCGTAATTTACCTTTCATACGGTTTTATACTTTTTTTTCGTTCTGATGATGATGATGCATCATGATGATCAACATGATGTGTGACAGGAACACATTGACAATTAGTGCATGCAACTACCGGAAGTAGCACATGAATATCTCTCAGCTTTGAAAGCAGGGGATGCTGCTTCTGTACTTTATAGCAGTACATTAAAGCACGGATACAATTTATACGCTTCGTTTCTATACCTTGAGAGTCGATAATAAAGTAAAATGTTCATATAATAAGTACGTAGTGAGTCTATATTCAGACAAATTTAAACAGACATCTCATCATTCAGCACCAACAGTGGCTACAACTCTACAACACAGGCTGTGCTAAATCGTGATCGGTCGTTTGTCTCGATTACGGAATAATAAGAACTTTCTAATTCATCTTTAGTTGAAATCAAGAAGCATGGTTTTCACAAGTGAAAAAGAAACAATAATGAATCTAAATGCAGGCACGAAACAATCGTGAGCATGTACTGAATGATGTCTGTATATGTAGTGCCTATATCATCATCATCAAGCCTCTATTACCACATCATCATTTCCTACGCACTAATACTCTATTCCTTTATGCTGTTTTTGTGTCAATTTGAATCGACTCTCTGCGACTAAGTAAAGAATTACTCCCTCCGGTAACTGTTTGTCGATGTGTGACAAACTGTAAACAAAACAGTTTTTTATATCTTTAGATTTACGCACTCGAAATTATTGGTGGACAGAAAGCATACAATATGTATATTTTGGTGGCATAGCTCTGCTATAAATATGCATACGTATAGTAGCGTTTTATATATTTTTTATATAGGTCAATGCGTCGTGAGGCCTTGAAGGAATTGTGATTTGAATACTTCTTACTGTTTCAAAAAAAATAGTATGGAAGGTCCATTGTGCTCTTTATTTATTTTCAATTATTTACAGAGAATTACTGAGCCAAAATATGAAATCAGTGTAGCAGTTAGAACTATCACGTTTTTGTAATCATTGTTACATTGTATTATCAAAGATCCCTTTTATGTGCCCAACATCAGGCTTGTTATGAGCTACAATGATACAACTCGGCTTACAAGGAAAGAGCTCTCCAGGGACGCTAAAAATATGAGTTGAGTTGACGACTAGTGAAAACAACCAACGAAATAACAACATGAAGGTTTTAAACGTAATGAGCTTTGAATTTGGATTTTTTACAATGACAATTCAATTGGGTACATCGGCTATCCCCAGTTTAATGGTAAATCAGAGGCTCCTTCATGTAGAAGAAAAGGTTTGTTAAAAGGTATACCATTGAAGTGAATTATATTTGTGAAACCCCTTTTCCGACTACAAGCATAAATGGTTGATGGCCGAGTACGTAGAGCCAAATACAATTATCTGATCCGAAAATGAGTTTCATTTCATTCAGAATTTTATGACCTCAGATTCAGATAAACTCCCAGAGCAGCACCCACTACTACTTTAATGCAAAACACAACCAAGGAATGTTTAGAGACTAGATCTTTCCCTTATGAGCTAAAATTCATCATGTTTATGTTACAAGCGAAATGATTCAATGATTGTCTCATAATATGATCCCCTTTCAATTCACAACAACCCACGAAGAAATAAGTAAGACAAAAATCTAGACAGAAATAGAGGATCGCGTTCGTTATGTCCATATCATTTATGGAATTACCAAAGGGTATTCACGAGCTTCCCTCTGTCATCATCGCATCGTCAAATCAGCAGTTACTACTGTACGCTGATGTCATCCCTATAGATACATGCATTCCTTTTTCACACATAAAAACATCAACTGAGAATACTACTAGCTAATGTCCAGGGAATTATGCAATAACTGGCTGTAATGAGTCTGCATGAACATGATGGGTCAAAGACACACTTTCTAGTCAAGCAAAATTTTATGTCATGAGCTGCTTCACTGCGCATTATCGATGCCATTGGTAGTTGTAACCACGTCGTAAATTTTGAAGTGCAGCGTCGTAAACTTTAATGTTGAGTTGAGTCACAAACCGAAACAAATTTAGAAAACTGACGATAAGGCTCCGTCTCTGAGCATATTTAGGTGGGGTGACAAATTGTTAACCGATTAGCCAAACATTAGCTCAGACAGGCTGCATAGTAATTGTGATTCAATCAGTCTCATTGTTGAATGGGATACAAATATTCTTAAAAAAGATTTTGATCATTGGATTGTGCCAGAGCACTTTGACACGAAGACACTTTCATGCTAAGGTTACATCAAGTCATAAACTAAAGAATTTTGATTCCAAACCTTGTAGCTGCTCGTAGTAGCCTAGCAGTATTACAATATTATTGTCGCCGGTGTAGAAATCTTTGGTTTACAATGGGATTTTGACGGTTACAAGCGAAATCTCTGTAGAAGCCCCCATCCCGTTGCCAAATAAAAGTTGTAATAATAATAATAGTAATAATAATGGTGATGATGTGTGATAATAATAGTCCTCATCCGTGGTAATCATGCTACGTTATGTGTTTTTTCACCGGCGTGAATCCACTTAAATGACTGTTGAGTCGATGGTTTCATTTCAATGTGCCTCTCATCCTCATCATCGGATTCTGACTGCACGTACGACACTAAAAAGAACACACCTTTCTACCATCTATTACCTATGCATGAACACTTAAGTGATTTGAATATGTTTACTATCCCTCGTCATCATCATTAGCATTAGTTTACAATGCTACAACTCAGCTACAGAAGGAATAGTCTTTTTGCATCACACGCCAATTACCTCGCGACTATTTAAACAAATTACTATATCATCAAAAAAACACAAGCCCCTCGTGAGATACCTTTAATTAGTCACATATAATCATTTTCTCTCTGTAGACATCGGATCATTATTGTCATTACTCAGGCTCGCAGTCATTTGATGATGGTGGTGATTAAGAGGATGCGCACACACTCAAATTTACACACACTGGAAGTATTATCAACCATTCGAACATATCATATCATGTTACCTAAAGAGGCATGCGGAGTGCAATGCAATAATGCTCAAACACCTATGATTACTATGAAAGAAAAGTTTTTAAAGTGATCATTTGCAGATTGTTCTCCAAAACAAAAAAAAATTGACTGTGAAACAGGGATACTGCATTTAAATTTCACTTTCAGCATCAATTTTGCCAGTGACACTTGAACCCAGGGAGAAGGCACATGTGTATTTTAGTGATTCTGTAATAATGGTTACTTCGTCCTTTATTGCACATGTCAATGTCCTTACTTTTCCCCAATTGGATAATTATTGACGAGCCATCACTGCTGTTTGCTTTCAGGTCAAGTAAATTTCAGGTTCAAGTGGAGGATGCTTTTGACGGCAATGGACCGATGACCAAACTTACATTACCTACCAGTAACATTCTTTAAAAAAAACTAACACTGTGTGGCTAAGCGTAAGCACATAAAATCAGGGGGTATTTTTTTTCAAACATGATCCATATGGTATGCTCATATATTTCCAGATTTAAGATTTAGTGGCGATGTGAGGATAAGAGAAGCACAGAGCAACAGGATAGTTTACCTACTACTCGCTTAAAGATTACAATCCCGTTTTCTCAAAGTCGTGATTTCATTAAATCAGCCAGATGTATTATAATAATATATGAAACAGAGTAACCAGACGATTAACTAACTGTTGTCTAAACAAGATGACGATATAACAATGAGTTTGTACCACCAGTTAAACATAATTCGTGTGTGTACGTGCAAGATGCAAACTCCAAACCAAACACACCTGCATTTATTTTGACAACTGTAGAGTAAGTGGTGGGACCGTTCAGAATCAGTCTCCAATTAGTAATTGCCTCACTATCTTGTTTACTCTCTGAAATCATCTACCGGTATCAAATTATTGGTGATTTGGTCCAAGATTTTCTCACAGTATGACAGGGAAGACAAATTGTAAACTTTTGTGAGGGTGACAGTAACTCAAAAGGAACCTTAGCAGTATACAACCTCATTCAAACAAATTACACGCACGTTCTCATACATATGCATCGGGTAGGTACGGGACGCCATTGCATTTGGTGTGCACTCTGTTTACGACTATTCAGATCAAACACTCATTCACATATCATGACATATGTTAATTCTAAATGAGGAGCCGAATGAGTATCTAAAGAAAGCATAAATGAATTGGTTTCTCACAAAGGGGCGAAGGAGTATTTGTGTCATGTTCTGTGTACATTTATAATATGTACGTGAATTGGATCCTAAAAAGTGAAGAAAGCTTTGAGCTTCCATATATGTGCTTAGAAAACAAATGATAGCATGGTCAAATCGTCGCACTTTTCGAAATTCAGTTGACATGCAGAAATGAGAAGTTTTTAAGTCTTGATAGAAATTGCATTCTGCAAAGGGATTTCAATTTGCTTGGCTCTACGAAGACACTTTGAATTCATCGTGTCACAACTTTTCTTAGACCGCTACTGAATGCATTACGTAGAATAATACTGCTGAGGAAACCCTTTATTACCGCTATAATACAATTTTGTTGTGACTAATCACAATATGAGTAAAACTCGAAAAACCCAGCACTTCCATAAAATATTCAACCTTACGGGCCTCATCTGCCATGCAACTTACTCTCCTCAATCCATAATTATTTCTCATGCCTCCCTGTAATACACAATTTTCAAAATGGTCTAGCTCTGACGACGGTGAGTTGTCCACCTTCATCTTGACTCTTACATTGGAATATGAAGTGCATATATGAATGTTCTATAGAACGGTTTTGCATAAGGTCTGATTCGGATTATAAAAAACATTATGGAGGTATACAATCTTGAGAAAATTAGGCATCGAGAGCGCTTACATTGCAGAATTGATTGAATGCATGAACGCTATGTACATAATATGTAATGCTACGTGCATTCTGCATCTGTGAGTATACAAACTTCAAAAAAGAAACGTTACAATTCCCTCTGAGATGAAATGAATAGCACCGTTAGTAATCATATGTGTTCAGATGTGTTTCACATTGTATGTTCACCAAGATATACTGCGCTTCCTTTGCAATTGCAAGTATGACACAATCTGCAACTTCAAACATGGACAGGACGAAGAAGTTCTGTGGTTTGTTTGGTTATTCGTTAATTCACTAGTTGTGAGAATTCCTCCCTTGTCCGTCCATATACGACAAATTTCGTATTAACCATTCCATTATAAACTATGCCGGATTTATAAAGTAAACTGCATTAACTACTCTTAATTAGCATGATATAAAATAAAAAATGCTACAATTCTGTAAAAAAAACTGTGCAGGTTTAAAACTTTAAATCCTTTAATGGATATTTATGGAATGCGGTATCCATCGTCTTAATCATTTTTTGCATGCATTTTTTTACAATGAATTACAATTGCATTCCATCAGGTTGAATTTACCACCGACAACAACCGATTTGACTACGATGAAATTTTGGACCTGTCAAGTTGCAACCTCGGGTAATGTGCTTGCTGCTGCCTGTACACTTAAATATTATATTTACCCATTGTTTAGATGCAACATTGTAAGTGCAGTAAATTCATCAGTTCCTCATTCGATATTTGCGACTTGCATTCACATGTAAGGTTTTGATATTCACGACGCTACAGTTTGAATGAAAGAGCACACTATCCACAGTATTTCCTCTTACGTAACAGTTAGCTTACAGTGTCACTCGTCAGTATATGAAGATTGACTTATTCTCGAATCTTGAGCGTTCTCTCTCCAACCCGATGATAATGCTATTTGAATAATATTTTCGGTGATGATGCTACAGAATCAAAATATCAACATTGTATTATTATTTTCGGCCAGAAAAGGTCCCGAGTATAAGCGAAGGCAGTGTGAAGACGATGAGTTTCTTATCCATAGTGTGGTTCTTGTGTCTTCAGACAAAGACAACTTTGCGGTTATGAACATCTTCAAATGAGCATTATGTCGTATCTCACATCACAATATACGTTTCAAGTTTCAACTAGACAAGTATAATGGATCGATTTTGACTTAAGGATTGCATTCACACTATTTTCATAATGTACCTACCTGTCTCTTCTAAGAATGCATTCTTCTCAACTAAGATTTTCATTTGTTTCTTTGACTAACTTGCATATACAGAGACTCACACTCACTCTCTCTCTCCACTCCACACGGCACACAGGTAGACACACACAACTTATCTATCTGTAACCATTTTCTCTCGTCAGCTACTTCTTATTACCATTATCTCCTTCATTCTTTTGTATTTTCCGTGCCAAAATGGATGGCAACAACAATCAAATGAAATGGGATTACGATAAGATTGAATGTCATAATGGTTGGATGATGACGCTAATAGTTATTTAATTTATACCACATTTCGAAATAGGACACACCTTCATTTCGCTGCACTCACACTTCAGTCACTCCAAGACGAGAAACGAAATCGTTGTATTTATTTATGGCGAAAAAATTATAGGTAAGTATTTGCATGTTTCTGCTTCATCAACATTTTCAATCACCTCAGTTACACCGAAGCTTCTATACAATAACGTCGACAAGGAGTATTAAATTAAGCAATCTCTAAATAAGGAACAGCAAAGCTAATTTACGTTAAAAATTAGTGATTTTTGAAAAGGTAATCAATATGCAAAGTTGTTCTAATAAAGACCAATACTTTTAACACAAAATTGAACCTTTAAGCTCCCCTTACTATTTGCAATTTGTTGTATTGAAAGAAAACATATGTACTGAAGTGTACATCTGAGTCATGGCGACGAAAAGAACACGAAACTTAATGCACCACTGCGGAATTTTCCCTTATCAACGCATAATCCACATTTTAATAGTATCTATATAAAATCAGTTTGTAGCAGAGAAATCTGTTTCAAATGTAGTTGGTACTTGTCAAATCTTGCAGCATGCACTGTCATAAATTTAACAGTTTCGATCGGCACATCGATACAGAGCAACAAAATAGAAAAGGGCCACGATATTACACCACTTAAAATTAAGCACAAAAATATAGCACTCACTTGTACATGTTGCATGCACAAGAATTAGGGAAATTGAAGACAGAAGATGAGATTAGAGGATGAGTCGCAACAAAAAAAATCATAACAAAAACACATCTTCATCATGAAATCATGTTCATTGTTCATGTGGGAACGAACTCTTTGGATTACGACGAGTATCATATAAGAAGCACGGTGAAGGAGTGTGTAACAAAAGATGTGAAATAATATCGCCCATCATGAGTTATTAAAATAAACAATAAAACATCGTGTGGTCAGACCCACTTTTCAACTCTGTGCATCCCTCGCTTCCTTTTTGCCATGAAAGACAGGAGATAACAAATTGAAATATCCATGCAATATGTGCAACACTCACTTTGTTTCATCCTCATCCACCACATACATACTTCTTGGCGCAGAACAAGGAAAGCCGTGATTTTTACCTGTAATAATGACTGTTTTAAAAATAAACTTTGTTAAGAGGGAACACACATTCGGATTGTATTCTCTTGTGGCTCTAACCAAATCCTTGTTTCTCGAGTTGCCCAGTCAATGTGCTGCGATGCAACAATGCAATGGGGAGTAGGGTATTGGGACCAAGGAAAAAGTAACAAGTAACTGGTGTTTTTACCCCAGGGGGTGAACCTAAAACTGAATATTTTAAAAAGTAATCTCAGATTGCCCAAGATCTACAACAAAGTTAAGGTATAATTAGTTAATTAGCCATACATTTAATTCTAATTCTGAGTACTAATCCACTATAAGTCGCACATATCCTGTCTAATTAGACTACATTTTTAAGGAACATTGTCTTGAAAAATCATTAAAAAGTTCAATCTAATGAATGTGTATCACAATATTGCGCTAGAGGGGTATACTACATGAAATGTGTAGCCGTGTATTCCTCAACAGATGCGATGAGATGCGGACCCAGACCAACAATGTGTATCTGCATATTATGTAGTTTGTATATCAATGTACATTTTAATATATCACCTCACATTCACTCGACTCGAGAAGCATATTGCATCAAGTGCAACAAGACGTATGCAGTATTTTTATTTAAATATTACTGATCCATGCATATATGTATGTAAGCATCAAAGCGTGATTACAGAAGAGGCCTACGATGTTTTCAATACTTGAGAACAGAAAACCATTGTGTTTTGTTAGTGTTTCATTAAAGAAGAGGACCATTTTCATTTTGTGTTAGTATTAACTACACTGTACTTACTCTACAAGACATAGTAATAGTGTCTCTCTCTCTCTCTCTCTCTCTCTCTCTCTTCAATTTTTTATACGTTTTGCATTTTACAGTTATCTCGTTGAAAAATTCTGCCTCTTCGCATATACATAGCTTTTGGCGAAAGCAATATTGCAATGCAACTCATCGTGATGCGATATGACGTGGACGTGATATTATGATGTGATGGATACAAAAAAAGTGGCCAAATAATATTTTTTCTTTAGTTGCCCAAGGCACATACATACACAAATGAATGTTACGTTATACTGCGTTGCATACACTCAGAGCACAGTGCAAGCATTAAAAACAACGGATGATGTCTTTCGTGCCCAACAATATAGTACCTCACATAACATTTGCGGTATTGGCATGTCTAGCCATAAAAATTGTAATGCAAATGGATTACATTATTACTTATTATTGACTCGGAGTTGCCTAAATTGTAAGAACCATTTTTGAATCCTTAATAAACAAAGATGAGATTTGGAGTTTGGAAAAAATATTATTTTGCATGCCTCTCATCTCATGATACGACCATATGTGTGTCTTTCAATCAGTTCCTTCTCAAAATCAGTGTATACCACCAATAATATTCAAAATTAATAAAAGAGAATTAATTTGTGGGGCCATGCATTAAAATTCTTACTGTTTGCCTGCTTGGTAAGTACACAGTAAGAGGAGAATCGAATTTTGATATTATACCGTAGCTGAATATAATTACATATGCATTGATTACTGTCACGTTTGTGTTTTACAAGTGTATAATTATGTGAGGTGCCCTTATCCGCCAATTTCAAAGCAGGTTTAGTTCACATCAAACCAAAGGGATGGAGGAACAAAGTATTATAAATGTTGGTAAAAAACCAAGTATCAAATTGCTAAATCACTAGTCAATGCCAATGAGCCAGCAGCTTAGAGTGCAAATAGCAAGGTCAAAGATGATGTGGTTTTCTCCAACCGGAAGCAGAAATAATTATTGAATAGCATTTGATGTGGCATACACGCATTCTACAAAGAGATCAGCTTCGATTCAGACCTCACCTTCAAACTGGAGACTCAATTAGTGTCCTGATTTTGAGATTAGATATTTTGTCCTGTCCCTCCAATATGCTTAATGCTATTACAGCTAATTGTCAACAATGAACTCTAATTATGGCATTTAACCATTTCGTTGGTTAACCTTGTCTTTTCATTTGAATACGTGGTGTGACGAAACGTCAATTGCATACCTATTGCTCGTACTGTCACAAAATGTTCAAGTTTGAACGTACAAGAACATGCATGTTTTATGAATTTAATAATACAAGCACATATTCTAGATATATGAAACATCATTCATGCAAACCATTACAATTATTACTTGTCTCATTCATTTAGTAAGAGTATAAAAGAGAGACTTGGTAAAAAGTCAAGCATTGAAAGTTGGGTTTTTTAGTGCCGCTACGACGGTTATCTTGAGGATATCAATTATACAAAAGAAAACAAAAAATTGTTGATGGATCTGCAAGATAAGCACATTTTTACACTGTTGTCTATTAGGTAATAATTTATTATTGTTTATCCATTACACAAGTACGTGCTAAAATGCAGTTTTCTCTCTTGACCATGGTTGAACTAGCGCTGTCTAATTTTAACACTTGTAATCACTAAACACAAACACATGCCATGCCACACACATCAAAATCTCTCTGAAGAAGCCAAGTCAAAGCCAAGGGAAAATAAATTGAGCACCCAACCGTAATTAAAATGGAAACAAACAATTAATGAGTGACTGTAAACACAAATAAATCTTACTTGCTTCAGTGGAAACAATGTAAAGTCCTTCATATTACATGTTTGTACATACCTGTATGCATGTCTTTTGTGATAAACAGATTTGAAACAAGTTGCAAGTATTATGCGCGTCAATCCAATCAAAATGAAATCAAATCCACTAGAGGATTTCCAGACTTTCAGTTTCTCATCTGTACATGACATGGTGTGGATTTCTGAGGAGAGAGAGTTAAAAGTTAATTGAGTTGCACTCAATCTCTATCAGCAGCTCTCAAAAATCCACGCAGTCTAGGAGAATGTTGAATTAAACCAGCACGACCCAACTGTACGCGAGCTTCCGTAAAGCTGAGAATAAATGAGTATCTCTGTATCATATTATTTATTATGCGTGTGGTATGACTGAATACGACATAAGATCGGCTGCAAGATTAGTTTCTTTTTAGACATAATGCTTGTTCATTATTTGCAAGATTATCTGACTCATGAATATATAAGTATAATGTGCTACTGTAGACAAACAACGAAGGTAATTTATTTTTTAGGTTCCTTTAATTAAGGAGTCGCCATTCAATTTTCTCTAACACAAAAAATGAACACGATTCAATAAACATAATACAATGAAAATGAATACACAAAAACAGCTCAATGAGTCTAAATGAGCTAACTGCAGCCGGAAGTTGTAAATGTTGCTTCATACATCTTTGAGTTGAAACTGTACGCATGGTGACTGCTCCTCTGTGAGAGAACATATTATTGTCATATTTGTTGTTTTGCGTGTCCTCTAACCTTGTAGAGAGTGATTACATCTATCTAAAAATTTATGTTATTACTTACTTCTCATTTATAATTTCTAAAACAATCTCAAGCAATTCGATGCAATCAGTTGCACAGATGCTTAACCAATTGCATTTAAAGTAGTAGGATCACGCCTACCCATTTTCTCCAGAAAAACTTTGAACAAATCGTGAGCATCTTTTGTACAGTTATTTGGAATATAAAAAAGATACATGAAAAGGTAGAGGGCAAGTTAATTTTCAAAATCATTGTCAAGTTATGAATCATAAATGATGCATGAGGAGACTAATTATGTGTACGTGACGAGAAAAATTCATAATGTGTGTGCTGATAATTAAGCACGGCTGACTCATTTTGAACTAAATAGGCAAGGGAGTATATTTCTCCTTTTTTTGCCTGTAAATAGCAACGAAAGGTATAACATGTTCCATATTATACTTTGGGTTGTAAACAGTAGATAATCTAGCTCGTTAAAACACATTGTGGTCCAAAATGACACGGATCAAGTTGTAACTACAATGTAATTGAAATTCTCATCACAGTGTGGGGTTTTTCCAGATGGTTGACAGCAGGTGACTACCGGAGCAACAATTACATGGTGCTTTAAACAGTCCCAGTTTATAAAAACCACTTCCAGCTGGAGCACAACAACTGTGAAGTGTTTCGATTGTTTTTTGACAAGCAGAAAACAACTGAGTTTAGACCAACTAGTGGCGCGGCTGGAGTAGAAAACTGGATCAACTTACAAGCATTATTTTTACTTTCCGAGTGGGTAGGCACATACGCCTCTCAAATGAATCCTAATGGGAGTCTCACCTATCATGTCCATTTAATGTTCTAATTTAATCAATGCAAACACATGTGTGCCTACTTACTACATTTCTGCTTCGTGCTCCTGCCCTAATTTCCAACAACACTTTCAATGTTGTTTCCCTCATTCATTACCAAGTAGAACTGATGGGGTTTCAAGGTGTTTAACACATTCCATATTATTATTATTATTATTGATTGCCTCACAAACTGATATCTTTCTGGGTTTGCTGATCTTCTCAGAGGCTCCGTCGACGAGGGCGAAAAATGTGAAATAGGCGCGTTGAATTCAATGAATGAGGTGACCGTAATGCAAGCACACAGCCAACCACGCCACCACCGTTAACACCGATAAAAAGTACTCTTTCAACAGTAACGCCATTAAATCACTACATTGTGATATGCATACTTTTTAATGTAATATGGTCCTATCAAAACAGCTAATCAGCATAAACCGCCCCCTTGAAAATAAATTTATCTGTGATTTCTTTATCTTTGTCATGATTTTGAGAGACAATGAGGTGTCAATACCATCTAATTTTCCTGTAGCTGTAAAAATCATTTTCAATCAGTCCATCAGCCCAACTAAAAAATTACACTTTTTTTAATCAAGACCCTATCACAAGGGATGGAAATCATCACAGCACAGTCAGCAGTCGTACAAATCGGGGCATGGTATTCCTTTTTATGACCAAAGTGACTAATATTCTTCACTTCTCTATAATATGCGTTGGCCATGCAAATCCTGAGGCAAATCTGTAATGCACGAGTTTTGCTTCATCATGTCGAAGTATTTACATGCTTGTTATCATATCTGTTGTTCACTTCAGAGAAATCTGCAAGCAACCACAAGGTAATCCATAAATATCATCTCTGTTGCACACACAGCGTTTGAAAGCAATAATATAACATATCTGTTACTTTGATCAACATCATGATTCCAACAAAATACTTAATCAAAACCAACGTGTCTTTCAGCATCGAATAATGCAGAGTGATTGGAGGGATGATGATTTGTTGAAAGTGATGTGTTTGACTAGATATGATGTAAATTAGATGAACACTCATTTATTCATAGTCAAGTTAGAGAGACAGAAAAAAATGTCGAGCCCACCATTATTTGGCACAACAAGAGAGGGACAATAATACTATTACTTTGTTGGCGAATTCTATTTATTAGCAAAACGTATAATGTTACAGTCATTTGCATAGATTTAGGGTAGTTGGACTGCTGAAAAATTGACGTAAATTAGTCGAACCGATGCATTTTTACCACCACCATCATCACTCTTGCATTGGCAAATTTTTATAAACTACGACCCGCATAACATTTTTTTGTGATGGGCGCATACAACTCATTTAAAAAAATAAACATTTTGTATAGATTTTTTAACAAACTAACGATGATGATGGTTATGTAGTGGCACAAAACAATCAACGAATGATCTCGACGAGCAGCCGTACACTGTTTATGTGTGTAAATACAAAACATAGTAAAGGTGTAGATGTAGACGTAGCTATTTTCATCACCTAAATACTCACTAAACCAAATAATGCGACGGAGTGTGTGAAAGAAGATTGCATGAACGAAAAGAAGGATATTACTGCAATATCATCAGTCAGTAAAATGAATCCCTGTGTGTATATTATGCCTACGTATCATATTATATTATAAAATAAAAACTCTTGAGTTGAATGCCTATGCAAGGCGAACAAAAATGTATGAAACACTTTGTACAGTTTCCTGTATTATTCATCATTTATGGCTGCTGAAAATATGAAAATTGTTTAATGTTTTGAGGCACATCACATGAAAGATGGGAAGCAAAAGACGACTACCACTTCAGCATGATGATGATGATGATAATGAAGAATAGGTATATACGAAAAACAGAAAGGAATGCTCCAATTGTGTCTGCATAACATGCACGCAAATAGGATTCGCAATTGGAATCCATCTTTTTTATGTGCATAGTATATTATTTATATTATACGTCAGTGTTGTAAAACTAATAGCTGAATGAGCCTACCATACAATAGACCATCCCTATCAAGTACCTTCAACCTTTGGTGTTGTGCGTACTTATAGGAGATGAGGGATACATGCACAACGCCTAAATTTTTTATTATGTTGCTTTCATTTAATCATCGCATAAAATATTAAAGGATGAGTTGATATCAATACACACTTCATCATTTTGTGTGCAGTACACCTATTCACTAGAAAAAAGATGTGGGCCTCTTGTAAGATCTGCATTCAAATTCTTGAATTCATTGCTTTCTTTTGGTCGTCGTGATTAAAGGGATGATAGGTGTTTGCAAATCGAATCAAATCTCAGCTTATACATGCATCCACCCTCCTTCTGCTTCCATTTTTATCATTAACCAGTATAAATGCATTTTAAGTCACTTCGTGACATTAGAGTTACAATAGGCCATCATCATGATCATGGTTCTATACCTTCACTTACCACCACTTCCTATATGTCTTGTGTGAGTGACAAAGGCACGAACAAACACCCTTTATACATATATAGAAACATTTATAATCAGCAAAGTGGATGAGGAGATGAGAGGGCATTACCAGCAAAAATATGCATTCCCTCGTTTTGTACTACGTGAGGGCTGAGCACAACAACACTTTTTGCACTCTAGTGCGATACTGACTGTGAAGATGATACAGAGAGCACGTACCTATTTAGTTTTGCCATGCTCTCTGATTTCTCAGACAATGAACTAGGGTATTGTAACAAAATTTTAACTGCTTGCTTAACTTAATTACATGCAATAATATTCTGATTTCAAACTTGCTTTGGCTAAAACTACCATGTTTTTACAGACGTGTTGTAAAATATCGACAGCACAGAACATTGAATGATGACAACATAGTTCTATTGAGGAGACTTAACTTAATGGAACGGAAAATTAATGCTAAATGCTTTCTAAATCTGAAAAAACACACATATCATCATTTTCTCTATTTATCTTAGCTCGTTCGGCTTTAAACTTTTATACGTTCTATTATGGGAATTACACTGTCCTCTGTTACTATAATTAGCGTAATGCCAGATAAAATCAGGAACCAAGGATTTAAAGACATGGCTTTTAAGAAAATTTACTGATGCTGCAGATTCCCTTAGCGTACAATATTGCAATTATTCGCATGATATTCTCAACGAATGAGCTTTATGGGTGGATCTATATAATTAGGTTTCGCTGTTTTAATTAATATATCACCTACCATCAGTCATTGTAGATGATGGTAGGCTGTAACAATTGGAATGAGTGAGACGGTCCCAATTTGATTAAATGTAGTGGGCCACGACATAATGTGTTTTGGAAAAGAACTTTTAAAGTTAATAGTTCTGCTTCTGCTTTGAAATCAGAATGAGTGAATGAGTCAATTCGTTTTGGATGTTTCTTGTAGATTACAACGCAGATTTGGGTTTGGGTAGATTAGATACTCTTCCAATTGTCTCCATAATGACAATTTCTTGAATATCACAATATTTCCCCATCATGTGCTTCACCTTCAGTATCTGTGTTGATAATATTAAGTGAAAAGTCATCATCATCATGAATAACATAACATGATGATGAGTAAAAACGATTTTTCAATGCTTGCACAATCTCTCCCTCGCTCTCTTCTGTGTCTGTCTCTCTCTCTCCCTGCCAAAAGACAAGTTGAGATTCCTCACCATCAACACCAATTGTGTGTGTTGACACATCATAAATTTGTGCCACTTTGCTTATCAACAATGGTCATCCTCATAAAATAAGAAAATATTATGGGCCCTATTACCAAATTACGGGGCAACCGAGCTAGGAGCGTAGCGCAAAGCGAACATTCAGCGAGACGAGAAGAGTTACAAAAATGACGCTAAAAATAATTAGAGGACGTCTCAATAATGCCGTTATTACAGTCTGCAGTTGAGTTGTGAAACTCACTAAATTCTTCTAGTGTTCACATAATATGTTGTACAATCAAAACATAATTGTAAAAATACATTAGGCCGATGATGATGTAAAGACATCCTACCATTTAATCATTATCAAGTGCTAGGTTGGGTTACACCAGTTTCCAGAGATTGGGGATGAAATGAAACAATAATGTCAAGGCTGAAAACATTTCTGCAGAACTTACAATTAAGTAGATACTCAAGCTTAATCGCAAAATCTCTTCACTCACTGCCCTCATGTTCTGCAAATTAGCCCGTAGCAAGGTTTGACATGAACAATTATTATTACTTTTCATAGAATAAAGTAATTTGTAAAAGAATTGGTACTCTTTGATTGTTTTCGAATCTTATTTCTTGATTTGAAGCAAAAGCTTCCTGTGCCAATAACCATACAAATGCTGTTCGACTCAAGAACTAATGTAACTTAACATGCACAGCCAACAAATTGTCATTGTATTGTATTCGTGTCTCTGTTGCTTGTTCCACTAAATAAATTTTGAGTCAGCATGTAGCTCTTTACGCATATACGAACGAATACATCAATATATGACCAAGTAACAAAAAAAAGTATGAGAAATCACCATCAAATAAAAAAAGAGCAACATGATCAACGACACGGACTGTTACACGAATTCTCGTTTGATTTGAATTTGAACTGATGAAAATCTTGCGCTAGTTATACTCACTTAGACTGTATCAATCTGAAGTGTAGAGAGCTGTGTCAAATAAGCCCCAATCATGTCAAACTAACGATGATGTTGCAACTAGCATGCATCCTCTCCTAACAATTTTTGATTATGCTTGCAGATATGAAAATTAAAATGGTGCATTCACAAAAGGCTAGCTGAATAAAAAACCGTACACCCTTTAAAATCCTGACGCTGAGAAAGTATTGGAATACATAAATACATTTGCAGCTTTGGATAACATTTTGTTGATGATGATGATGATGACAACGAAGACGACCAAGAAGGTACATACATAACTATGCAAATCAAAGTGCTAATTCCCGTGAGAAGACATTTCCTTTCATGATTTCAAATACTTTTTTTAGCAATCCTGCCATTGACAAAATAGTTTTTGTTATTGTCAGTGCTATCATGAGGTTTGGGTTTTGTATTTTCATCTTCATCTAGACTCTGCGTGACAATGCGGACCTAACCACAATATATATTCTTCAGTGTATCTTGGCACTTGGTATTAAACTAGACTAAACTCTTTGGCATTTATTTCAGTACGAAGAAGCATCTTACATACGTGCATATAATACAATTTAGATTTTTTATGATCATACCTTTGTGTAGGCAGTTGGAGACTGGGATATCCAATACGCTTTTAGTGAAACAGGCACATTCCCCAAGTTTACTCTTCTCAAGATTTGATTGAGGTGTTGTTGTTCAAACGTAAATCGTATTAGTATTTTTTTTAAACCTTTGTGTTCTATTTGAAATTTGGGAAAAATCAATAAATGATAAAATGTTGTAATATTCTATACTAGATGTATAGGCACTATACGCAACAGAGACCGATGTTAATCATCGTATTGCATGAGAATAAACCATGAAGCCCATCCATTACATCTTTTTAAACAAAAAAAAAATAGCCACTTGGTCACTTCCTGCTCTGCTCTTGTATTGATTACAATTAAGGGAAACCACAAAACTTTGAGTCACAAAACTAGTTTCAGGGTAAACACAATACAATGCTAGATATCATGTTTCAGTTTAGAGTATGACAGTCGTTACTTAAAAAATGGCAGTTCTAAGGTGGATCATGCGATCATGATCGTTGCTAAATTGTCAGTTTTAATGCAAGCTGAACACTTCAATCAAATATGAGCATATCGTTTGAATAAGTCGAAAACTTCTTTGTGAAAAGTGAATAGTTAGTTAATTTTTGTAAACAACATTTGATATGGCCATATACGATGAATATTTTTATAGACAAGTTTCATACGTCCCTGTAGCTTAAATCATTAAATTAGTAAATATTTATGTTTTTCTCTCATGATTTTAAAAGGTTTTTCTTCGTTGAGAATCAAGCTACACAGTTAGTTGACGGTAGCAGTTTCAGAAGCAGCAGTAGTAGTAAAAAATGGTGATTGCATCACATTGGGATTCGAAACGATTTTCACATTAACAATATATAGCCAAAAGAAGGCATCACAAGGTAAAAGTTTTATTCATTTTATTATTATGCACTGCTGAGTTGTCACTTAATTTCTGTTTCACTATTGCACTCTTTTTTTCTTCATGGTCGTTGCAGTCGCTGTCCTACGTACCACGATGGATACCTGAATAGGCCGACCACCATTCTATTTTCCATTCACAATGCTCCTCGTAAACTGGGATGCAACAGGCAATCAAATCAACGTCACGCTCATATTCTTAACTGTTAAACATTTTTTCAAAAATATTTCGTCGTCATTCTGAGACTGGGACTTGAACAGTTAAATCCTTGTGTTTATAATCAAAATCGTGTCACATTAGAAATCAATATGAGTTGAGTTTAATTAAGAGAACCGATGCGACGTGTTCACGTTCAGAGGGAGGCATCACAATATAGTGCGCTACTCCACGCAATATAATACACATCACTCCACCTCAGGATTTTAATAATGATTCATATGGAAAGCAATTAACACATCAATACGACATAATATTATGTTTGTTCTGGTGCAGCCACAGATAGAGTTTCTACACCTTACCAACATATTGTCACCAAACATTTTTGTCGTGGATGTTGTTCATCTTCATCATGGAAATATGATAGGCATCCCATCCTGTTTCACATGTGCATACAAACTGTCAACGTAGCTATACATGGCAATGGCCTTTTTTAAGTTTGTCATGTCAAAACTGAAGTACACACAGGTAGAGGAGAGGTGCATAAAATGCATGAAGTAGGCTTGTTAGTGCAGCCATAAAAATGCAGTTTCATAAAACAATCCAGATAGTTCTCTATGTAGAAAATTTTAGTGTGTGTGAATAAATGTAATGGCTTCTCCTATCTGTTGACAAGGGAAACAATACAACTTGCCTCCTGACACTTTTAGTTCTGTAGTTACACTTTGTAAATAACGGCCACTGAGCACACCACTCTCCTCAACGAAGTAGTCTGTTACAAGTTACTATTCAAAATAAACACGTTATTAACTAAAACTGTGGAAAGAAAACTTTTTTTTTTGTGGGATAGTTTAGTAGCTCAAAACTACCAAGTTTTGTGTTTTGATTTAATATATCTACAACATTTACACAACAGTTTTAACAATATGACAACCCCCAATAAAAATTCCAAGGAAAAAAAGTATGCTCACTGTTTATGAAGTATAATAATATTCTTTCAAAACCGAGACATTGATTGTCAGGTAATGCGGAAAGGTATGTGCTCGCTGGGTACACACACCGCTCATGAAAACATTGGAGAGCACAAATATGTAGGTCCACAAGGGATGATCTCTCAATGTGGAATGCTTAAAGAAACGTTGCCGTGTAACGTTGAATAGAATTTTACAACCATATTTTGACTCTATGTAAAAGATAGACATGAATACCTATGCTCTCTGTGAGTAGAACAGAGCTGCAGAACATGCTACGTTTCAGTTGTATATTATGTACCTACGTTTCTCTCTTGTATGTAAACATATTCAACAAGTGGCTACAAGGCACAGAGATCTCATATAGTTTCGTAGATCATCTTCATCATCATCACCAGCAGAAGCATATAGCTGCTCCAATCTTGGAGTAGAGGTAGGCTCAATGTTTGCTCATACATAACATATTGCACTGAAAACTAAGTTAACTATTTCAAAAAGGATACCTGTCTTTAAAAAATAATAGTTTGCTGAATATGCAGGGACAGACACTGTGCGTATTATGCGTATCTCTTCACATTTTCAATATCATTCCGGCATAACGCAATTTAATAACATATATTTCACACGTATGTCTTGAGATCCCTTTGAAGAACATTAATTTTTTAACGTAGCACAATGTGATAAAAGTGCTCCACTCTCAATATGGCAGCAAACAATATTGCACGCCTTACGGTAAGACCATCATCATCAGTCATCGGAAGATTCATATTGTAGAGGCTGGTGCATGAGCACATATGTGCATATATCTCCACCATTCTATTTAATTTGCCAAAGCAAGGCAATTTACTTTGCTCGTAAAACCGTTCTTTTTTCAAAAGAACACACGAATTACCAAATCTAATTTTCTGAGTGTTCGTCCCAACTCCTCTGCGACTGCTGCATGCAAGGATCAAGGAGTGAGGGTTGTGTGCGATATGTAATCCCAATTTTTTTCATGTTTCAACGCAAACACACAAGTGCATTTGTGTTTGAAGTATATGGTATGAGTTTGCTAAACGATCATCTTACTTTGCATCTCCTGGCATTTGCAATCCTGCTCATATGAAGCAGATCTAAATCATCATGGGAGTAATAAGAGCATGTACTTATTCAAGTTAAAAACCGCACACATCATGAAAGGAACGAAATGTGAATAACAAAAAAGTTTTAAGCTGCTGCTACATAAACATAATGCATGTAAGTAATATGAGCATGCAAGTCCTCCTGTCCCGTTCCTCTTTCATTTTGCTAGTTGGTAAGTTGGCAAACACAAGATGTGATGTGTGATGATGTTGAGGATATTTGGAATGGAAAAGTATTCAGCAGCATTAATCTCTGACTTAATACCAGCGCGATAGACGTTCGTTTCGTCTTGGCTCATTTCTATTTTACAAATCATTCTCTGCATCATTGTACAGCGGAGACTTTTATAGCTTGCCTTTTTGAACACCAATCAGCTTTGTCCAAGATAAAAATCAAGGTAGGAGTAGGAACTTAACTCGAGAGTGAGCACAACCATAAAGATGAATTACTACGCATGAGCATGCAATCTGCAGGCATTAGTCGTTCTACCTTTCAGTTGTAGAGTCACAACGGATGCTGATCACATCACTGATGTAATTTTTGCAGGGGAATAAAAAGATGTCAGTATGCGTACGACCTTACTCCAACTTAATAAATGGTTTGGTCTTGTTTTAATTCGCTGGTGTCTTGCCTTTAAAACTCCATCATCCGTTTACCAAATCAACCATACCAAAACAAATAAAATATACGTCGAAGCTGGGCTGTTGCTAATACATGCCAGTCAAATGAGCAGAGTGACAACCAACTGAAGCGTGCTTGTCGGTATTCAACCAACAGTTCAAATGTCGCTAAATGTCATTGACATTAGAATTTGAAATTATTCATCCGTTCTTCCTTCCTTGCCCTTCGGATTGAGAAGAGAATTTACCATTTGAAATCATTAACAGTTTCGGATGGAACAGCATTTCAGAATGAGATGATTGTAATTAATACCACCCTTCTTGAATTTCCAAGAAGTGCATCCTGTCAGGTAACGTATACGAAGAACCACCATCAAAAATGTATCGAATTCTCGTCATTACAGAATTACAGTATTACAATATTTCAATGAGATTCCAATATTTCAAGTAACCATCACCTAATTTTACCAGCCTAGATGTTAGACGCTATCACGAAGGAAGAATATGACTATAGTCTATACATTTACAAAGTAGCACATCGGCAGTTTTCTACAAATTTGCGGATTCAAACAAAGATTTTCAAAGCTGATGTGTGTTTACCTAAGTTAGCGCAGATAAACCCAATAAAAATTATACCAACGTACAATCAAATCCTGCTATCATCTCATCTTTCCAAGTTACAGACCTAAACTTACGTGTGTTCTTACGTAAGTCTTGAAGAGTAAACGGAACCAACAGTCACATGCAATCATTCGCCATGAAATGATGGCTTTATGGCCTCTTTATGGTAGGACTGTATGCAATTCAGTATAACCCAAATGAAGTGCACCACACTGCATATCTGCTTCCAGTAAGGATCAATTGTGGCATTATGGTCTGTACATCCCTTATCATTTATTACCAACGCTGGTAATAACCTGAGAAGTCTTGAAAAAGGCAACATCAGTTTCCTTTCAAATCAAAAGGTGTAAATTTCTGTATGTGGTATCTTCGCAAAAGTTGTCGTCCTACCCTTTTCTCTTTCATACTCCGTAAACTATATGATATGACACTGGCATGGCAGACAGGCTATCCGTAGGATTCAGATCGGTTGCGTCCAAGAATCATCGACTTCGGCTGTACTTCTTTTTCGCTGTTGTGTGGCGGTTTTTCGTTGTGAAAAAGCAACAAAATTAAAGACGCTGATGTGGGAACAAACCAAAACCGCAATAACAAGTAAATACCAACCGCATTGGTATACCTCATGTAAAAAATGATTTCACGCACCGTGAAGAAAAATGAAGGTTAATATTTGTTTAAAAAGACCAGTATAGTGTGTGTTATGGGCTCCCACATATTGACGTAACCATTTCCTGTCGGAATACCTTCATCTGCTATACCTCTCACATTTTTGTGGGGTTATGCCATTGTCAAGTCCAATAAAGCATGGAGAAGGGATAGAAATTTTCGATATTTCATGTAGTTTCAGTTTGTAGTTTAAAAAAATATTCAAACGCTAATAGTTTGTGTGCATCTACATCAATAAAAACACAAAGTAACTACATGAAAGTATGTCGATGTCTTTGTTGTAATTCTGACATTCTGATCTTTAAGACACTGTCAAAAGAGAAAACTGTGAAGTGTAGCGCAACCCCTGCAATCCAACAAATAATTTTAAGTATGTAATATTACCATCACGGAGGCAATAAAACAAGAGAGTTAAAAGCATGCTAAAAGTACTCGAGAAGTGATTTGATTTTCTTTTTAAAAAAGGAAGGTTGTTGCAGCTTTAAACTGGGCACGAAATTAAAGCCTAAGACAAGGCCAAGAGGCTTTGTTGCGTTAGTTAGTTCCAATTTACACACTTCCTACCTTCCAAGTGTGAATGGTATGCTTAAACAGCAAATTCATAAAATGTCCGTGTAAGAGTTTGTCCAGGGAATGGACCATCACCACTTTTTCTAGAGAGGAGGAAGGAAGATGCGAGAAAGGTTTTCTTATGCCCTTCGTCTGTAAACAGAGTTTTAGGATAATTCTTTTTATAGAGATTTCTAGCAGGCCAAGCCTTTATTATGTGTATCTTTTATCATCACCAGGTGTTTTCTTTGAGTTGAGATTAACTAGTCGTTTACGCTTCAGGCTTTTTCTTTCTGGACAAAAGTGAAACATGACTACGCTACCCTCATATTATAAGCCAATATTCTCATGAAGAAGATTCAACACTGACTTTTTTCTCCCTTCAGTTTTTAAAGTTGTACCCAACTCGTCTTTAAAAAAATACGATGACTAGGTCCAGCGAGTGCCCATAATAAAGGATAAGATTAATGCTCGTGAAGATTTTATGCTTTTAAAATGTTTTTTGTCTCCCTTACGCCTGAAAGGGTGAGCCTTTCTCAGACAGACGAAGAATCCTTTTTAAAGTACATTTAAATCATAAGCGCCTGAGGCACAGAACGTCTCTGTTACCTCAACATTAACCAACTCTTGAAGCAGTACAAAGTACAACAATGCGATGGGAAGGAGTCGTCAGCAAGTCCATCTATGAGTGTTGTGGCTAACGCTAAGGAGCAGTGATCAGTGACTCTTTGAGCTACAACTAGTTTTCAACAATGCAAGGAAAATGCAACAGAAGTCGCAGTACGTCGTTGAGAACCGATGAAAGTTGCTTTAAAATTTAAAATCTGCGTTACTCGTTCGTTGCAAATAGTTTTATGTAAAAAAAGCAAGGGTGCTAGCAGTTTCGCTTTATTACTTGGTTTTACTCAAACTACAGAAATTGTATAAGCAAATGTAGTGCAGCGAGAAAAATTCTTATTCTTACCCATTTCCAATTGTATACATGGCTCGAGCAGTGGAATCCCCGACTTTGGTTTGCAATTTCGCCAAATTAGTATTTCTCTCGGAGGGGACCTCTGAAATGCTTCTTCTAAGCTTTCTTCCTCCACCACTTGAGGAGCTCGTAGTGCCACTACTGCCGTGTTTTTTGGCGTTGCTCTGCATCTCATCACTGATAGCTGACACATTGAGGTCGCCATAAATGGATGTATTGAGTATCCTATGATTCCCATCCGTAATCCCACTTCTTCCGTAGCCCCCTGGATGAAGTGAATATCGTTGGTCCATGCTCGTCGTCATTCTGGATGACTCGATGGAGTCCACAGATGAAGACTTGGGGATGTTGGAATAATCTGAACAATTGGTTTCATAGCCGGAGTCTTTGTTGTACTTTTTTGTGGTTTGGCACACGCGATCTTTTCCTGTGATTCTCATGTTCACATCTAAACTCTCAGAGGAGGACGCTGCAGCTATGGCTTTCGAACTGCTTCCTGTTCCACTGCTTCGCTCTGTTGTGTTTTCAGCATTTTGATGAGAAGAGTTGTCATTGTGATTACTTTTGTTGTCGGTGGCAAACGGCTTTGATTTAAGTTTATTAATTTGGTGTCCAATCGTGTGATCCTTGTTGCATGGAATGTTTGATTTATTTGTCATTTGTTCCTGGTTCTGTTTCTCTTCTAAAATCACTTCCAAGTTTTCATAAATGGTTTCATAGGGTTGGATATTGGGAGGTCTCGAGGAGGCAGAATTTGTTTCTACAGGGGAGTTGGAGGCACTGCTGCTGGATGTAGTTGGTGCTTGCTCCCCCTTATCATCAGTCTTCCTACTTTTCCCCGTCTGCTGCTGCTGTTGTGACTGCTGGCCGCCTGAGCTCGTCCCTTCGTTTGGAGCTGTATTATTCTGTTTCTGCTCAAACAAAAACTGTTGCTTGGCAAGGTTCACTTGGTTTTGCTGTGTACTTTGGAACTGATGATGATGATTCAAATAAATACTGTAACCAGACTTATTTCTGCTATTACTATTATTACATACAAAACTTTGAGCTCGGGAATGTTTCACTTTGACTTGGCCTGAGCTTCCGGTGTTCCCACTGGAAGTGGCGTTTTCACTTGAAGTGTTTTGGGTAACAACGAGAAGACGTTTTTCATTAAAGCTTTGACTTCTTTCGGGCAGTTTCCCACTTGCAGAGGAGCTTCCACTTCCCCTATGACCAGAAGCGGAATACCCAACTCCCCCGGTGTTTGCTGAAGCACCCGGATTTAAACTGTGGGTGTCTATGTCAAGTTCTTTCAACGCAATCACATTTATTGGATGCTTGTCATCCGCAGCAATCACTGAAGATGCCACTATTTTTCCACTACCACTATGGTTTCGCAAGCTCCGTAAAAATTTTGTGGCGCTACTTGCTAGCCGAGCAGACTCCCTCCGTTCGACTTTCACTTTGGACCCTGAATTTGAGCTGCTACTCCCTGCTCCACTTGTGGATCCCAGAGTGGCAGATTTAGCAGTAGCATTTGCATTAAGAGATGCGCTTCCAAACACACCTCCAACAGTTGAGCAGGAAGGGTCGAGGTTGACTTGAGTATCTGAGTCGAGATGAGTGAGACTGGCTTCTTTTGAGTTATCTTTCAGAGAGGCTGTACTCCCTTTGTTTCGTTCGATGTCGCCTTCACCCCTGCAAAATAAATTAATCACATTAATATTAATTAAGAGTTATTCATTGTTAGCACTTCATTAAGAATAAGTCTATCAGTTGAGAAAACTTGGAGCTATGTTATCATTGAAGCACCTTCCATAGTTAAGTTTGTTAAGTTACTAACAATCCAATTCCTTCGCCAAAATCCACTCTGACTACTCTTTGTATCCTTTTTTAACCCAGATACAAACTAAACTAATTTTAATTAAGTCACAATCCTCCTCTCATTAAAACGACCACCTTTGGGAACAGTAACCATCTTAAAAAATTAATAATTACTGTATTAAAGTTCCCATTTTCTTGTGTTCCGTATTGTGTTTGGTAAATATGTGCACATAACGGTTAGTGGGCCCTCATCATTAACATATTACTGTAGATTATTACTTCCCATACCCTCCAATACAGCATGTGTGTGGGATATCTATTGAGGAAACATTATATTTATGTAATTATAAATACTTCACATGTGAATTTATTGTTATTGCTTTAATGCTAAGTTGACTACGTCAATCATAAAAAATTAAGTTCTCTCAACCGAGACTTGGTGGGATTAGTATTAAAGAAACCACAGGCCGCAGAGAGATTTTGGTATTAGCCCTTTAGGTTGTGTTTGCATTAACCCTTAACAAAAATTCAACTGCATGCGCTCTATGAGGGTGTTCCTCTCAACGTAGCAGCAATTTTGTATTTCGCAAGCACATTATAAGTACAAGCTAAACCATTTTTTTAGTAATTAAACTTTTAGGAATAGTAATAATAGTAGTGGTAAATGCAATATGCATCATTTGAGAAGTTATGAAATATTTTTGACCAAAATTCATGTTCATACTTAAGGGTTGCAATGTTTTTTCCGCATATATCTAACGTATGAGTGCAGACAAGTTAAACCCATTTCCATACCTGGGTTATCCTCTTTCGCTGACAGTGTGTACGAGATTGAAACTCACTTTGTCATTTGTGGACGGATTTTGCTGCTTATATGTACAGAGGTGCATTCACATGAAGCATTCTGTTTGCTCAAGAAAAACATTAATATAAATATTTGCAAAAGAATTAATATGACAACTTTAAAGGTTTGGAGTAGTGTTTGTCGTTGCCATTTTTAACTCGTCAAAAGCTGTTTAACACACTTCCACACTTAGTTTTATAGAACTGAAGGGAAACTAATTGTCAGAGTTTTAAATTAATGTGTTTCTTTTGATGGCCCAATTGGAAAATATAAGTTTACAACGGGGAAAATATTTGTTAAGGTGTTTAAATTATATTTCCTAAACCCAAACAAACCAAACACTTGACAATTTACATTCAAAAATACACTTCATTGATGGATAAATGCAACGTATGTACTGCTATTAAACAATGCAATGGGCATTTGCATGTATGCATGCTAATACAATGTGAAAGCATTTAGTAAATATTTACTTGTGTCAAAACCCAATATTTGTTCAATGCGACACCAAATAACTGCGTTTATTACCATTATGCACATCTTCCGCAAAAAAACATTTTAATATTAGCAACCTGTCAACATTGCGCTCAAAACAAATGTATTATTAATGTAAACCAACGATAAATTTGGTTTGGGGTAGGAAATATAATCAATTAGTCTATGGAGCTAGCACCACCGTGTATAGGCATAACTGTCAGTAAACTATGTACGTAACATTTGCTTACCAACAAAGATTATTGTTTGTAGAAAACTTTCTCATTGATTCGACCCATGGACTTCCATGAGATTTTTATTGTATTAAAGTCATTTTCCGTGTGGCTTATGGTTTGAACAATGAATTTGAAATTTGTATGAAACAACAGCAAACTTAGCATAGCGTTTCAAAACCTGAAGACAAAGTAACAATCAAATATCTGTTCCATAAACGTTTGTCTACGCTTGGTTTAAAGAGTAATTGAAACGTTCACATTTTTCACCACTTGAACAAAATTCGAGGTAAAAGTTATTGCCATTTTTCTGTTGGTGAAGTTGGCCTAAGAAAGAATGTTCATGAAGCCGTAGCCAAAAACTTATTTCCTCCGTCTTACTGAATCCAAATTTACAAGAACATTTATCACATGACGTTTGTTACTACGCAGTAAAACTGAACTTGAAACAGTAAGCATGGTGCTAAATCTAAATCCATACTAAGATAAACGAAAGCTAAGATAAATTTTATCAACAATTAGTGAAAATCACAGACGCAAACGTTTACACAATTAAGATGACAAAACCCTAATATTTTTAACATTCCAGCAAGAATGCATTCTCTAATCAAAAATAATCCAACACGATTTCTTAATGAACAATAATAATGATGACCGTCAGTTTTGAATTTCCGAATGTTAAAGTTTCAGAGGTTATACACCAACAAATATTATCTCAATAAAACTTATGTTCGATATATTTGCTCCAATTATACATGTCAGCCTAGCCATGCATCATCAAATCCTTTTGATTCCATTTCAAGTGTTGAAAAAGAATATACCTTACTGCTTAAAAGGGAATCATCCATTAATGACAGGTTCACACATAACATGCATGCAAATTTTAATTATCACAAAAAAATCCGTTATGGAATAGTGTGTATCAGAAATGTGAACCGTTCCTTCGAAACGTTCCCCACAATGTAATCTAGATTGGTTTAGTGTAACTCAAAAGTAGCACACAGTGAGTACGACCAAACCTAATCAGAGGCGTCCTCAACAATGACAACACTTGTCCAGTAAGAAACTGCAAAAATTACTCAAACAATTTTCACCCTTCACACACCAAGCAAATTGAAACACTACTTACACCATTCTGTTGTAAATGTACTTTCACTACACACCGAGAAAGAGGGATTGCCATATGCCACGCAAAGGCATTGTTATGTCATTGTTACTGGGAATGGAGTGTGTTATTGTAGGGCAAGCAGCAGAAATAAAATTTTGCCTCGAGTGAATAGGTGGTGTGTGCCAGCACACTGTTGCAATAGTACTGCAAGATTAGGAGCAGCCATCAAGCCGCCGTCACGTAACAACTAGTACACTTACTACACTTTGTTTTTTGTACGTGTTTGTCCGTATTTAGTAATGTGCAAAATTGAGAGGGATCCATCCATCCTACTTTAAATCATGACTGCAAAATGTAGACAGTACGGCTCTTGCACTTTCTTGAGATTATAAAACATGTTAAATAGTGTACGTTATGTGAAATATAAGTAAACGGAGGTGATGTATTATAGCGCTAATAAATGCAATTTAATATGAGCTTATTGTAAATCAAAGAAACAAACTGAATGTGGGCTAGCTGTATAAGCACTTCAGAGCGGCTCTTGAGTGCTCAGGTCCTTATTTCATTTGGGAATCACACCTACAATCCGCAACAATTTTATTCCGCGCTCCCAGAGATGCGCATTTGCTCATTTAGCAAATCAAATTTTAATATGACAACTTGATAATAACTGGAAATTGTTTCTTGTGTCCTATCATTATTGATCAAGTTTAAACTGTAACGAAAAAAATGAATATACTTTATTCACTACCCAGTTGAGTATGAAGCTTATTTCTGCAGTTTAAAAAAATAGAAAATGAGTTCCAACTAGCAGTATAATTCTTTCCAAAATATTAATAATCAAAAAATTGATTTCTAAATTTTTACCAGTGCTCAATTTTGATGCATTATTCTAATCGACAACCACGAGGGAACTGAAATAGCACATCTCTGCTCACTGCTCTATGCATACTCAAAAGTGGCAAAGGCTTATCTGTTTAGTTGAGCACCTTATATGTATGTGATGTGATGTGTGCATTGCATTCTGCATTGATGGTATACATGACTGAGTATATATGAAGCGAGATTTGGACTCTTTGTTAGCAAAAACCACGCTGTGATTTCTGCATTCACCCTACTTACAATCAGAGAGCAGAGATACGATACAAGTAAACAAGCGAGTCTTCATCAAAAAGCAAGGTGGTTGCTGAACTTCTTCCTTAAAATTCATAGTCATTTAATGTTCACCTTGATGCTTTCTCAACAATGGAAGCGAGTCTTTGGCTCTAGCCCAAATCAATCTAATGTAATACATACACACATCCATGTAAGATGCCTTATCGTCACACTCTGCTCGAATTGGTGCTGTGCACTGTAACGTAGGCAAACAAACTAAATTAGATCTAACCACACACTTGCACGTATTGCACATGCTGATTTATTTAAATAGAAAATACTCATGCACCATCATTCATACAGATAAAGTTCAAAAAAATATAGGCTATTCCTACGTCTGATTACAAATGGCATTCAAAATGCAGCATGTAGTGGGATTAAATCTTGTGTGGCTTCAAGAAATTCTCGGTCGCAACCAAGAAATTGTTGCTATTGAATTATGCTTTCTCCTTACACAAAACTGCTAAAACGTTGAAGCAGGAAACTTGACTCAGAGATTTCATATACCAATTTTGGTTACACAATTCTGCACCTACTGCCATACAAACTGATAATCGGAATCAAGCCAGAAGCGGCGGCGGTTGACAAGGCAGATTTTTTTGGTAGAATCTTTGTAGCAACATCTTATTACACTGAAATAAAGACACACGGCTCTTCAATGGTCAGTCGGGATGAACAGGATCATGCAGACAAATACATACCTACATACTACACACATGCATGGATATTTGCTCGTGCTGCTGATTTGAAGTTATATACAAACGTTAAACGATTATATTGTTACTCCTCGTCCACCAACAAGTTTTGGTAGGCTAAACGAGTGTGAAGTTAGGAATCATCCGGCCACTTACCTACATATACTAATCTGCTTCTATTAATTCTCTTCGTATTTATCCTCGTAAAAGAGTTAAAGATTATAAAATGTTACACCGTAGCTAAACTACACTGATTATATAATTTACCGTCAACTGCCAAACACCTACATACGTCACGAACATATGCATACGTCTCCATATCCAAACCAAAAGCACTTTATTGTGAATTGTCATTATTCTCCTCACAAAGCCGTCCTCAGTAATTCTAATGTTTCCTACTCATCATCACACTAGCGTGTATCATCATCATATTATGTATATTATGGTTTGGTGTGGCTCACAAATGATGACCTTTTGCCATTCGCTCGCTCGTGTAACGTACCTAAGCGTCCCTTCTAGCTCTAATCCCAATAAATCCAAACTATCTCTTCTGACGAGAAATATTAACCTTAACGGAACCTCTACACGGTTGCCCTGAGCTCCAGCACGTCTTATATCTATAATTTAAAGGCAACTTCTGACAAGATCATCATAATCATATTAGTTAGGGAGGATAAGTAGCTGGCTATGTAAATGATATGGAGCTTCATGCCAGTAAATGGAACGTTACGCACTTAGCTCGTAAGGAGATCATATATTTACCAGTGTCAGTTATTGAATCATTGTTTAGCTCATTTTAATTGGTGTTAGCATTGCACCTTGCGTAGGACAATCTAAATCATCACCAAATTTGTACTCCTCCTAATAAACGCGTGGGAAGATTAGCATGTCAAATTATAAAGACCCTTGTGGTTTGGGATCAAAGATAAAAATGGCCATGTAGACAAATGCGCGTTTCCGGGTACATGTGAAAATCCCTGCGATCACAACATTTCGTGAAAGGCTGTAATCTGTTGTATTGAACAAGGTTCTATTGAGACAAACACGCAACCTAACATCATATCACACCATCATCCATTTACCTTAGCTACAATGTTGTTGAGTGTGCGTTTTAAAGAATTCTCTTTGAAATGGGAGTTTACGCATTGCTCCAACCCAGTGGTGTGCTCCTCCGGTTTCTCACACTCGAATGTCTTTCTGCATTGCAAATGTTTACGCAAGCAACAACTCCATCTTGTAAACGTACAAAGATTCGAGAGAACGTAAGAACCAGACATAACTCACCAGGAGTGCATGAGATTGTGAGTCACACCACCACACCACATATTTTTTCTCATTCTTCGACTAAAAAAGTATCGTATGACATGGAACTTCTATTAACCTCTTGCCCGGTGATAAGATGGTGTTATTTTGTTGAAGATTTTCGGTAATTTGTTTGTACTTTGGTAGCCAAGTGTTCCAAATTTTATTTTTCTCTTTCGGAAGTTAAATTTAATGTGCTCATATTTCTCATTATTGCTCCTTGGCTGAAAAATAAAATGTCATTTCGTTGAACGGCAGTCTTTAATGGTAGTTGCGATAAGGGAAAATATGTTGTTAATGGATCCTTTTGCGTATCTATATTACATTTTCCATGAAAGTATATCATATCGTGGGATTACTCACCGTTTTGATGGCTTTCTCAGCAGCTTCATGCTGCTCACAATGGACCACATTTTCAGGCTGCTTCAGTTCTCAACAAGGTTGTAACATCTAATTGAAGGGTAACTTGAGATGCGACGATCCTTTGCTCCAGCATCACCTCATCTTGAGCCGAATCATTTTTGCAGTTAGTTGGTTCTAGAATTACAAAAGTACCACATTCGTTATTAGCACACAGTTCAGCAAGCAAATAGAAACATCATTATATGGCACCATGGTGGTGTTGTTAAGAGATTGGTCGAATTCATTATCGCTCATAATAGTTGTGATTTACTGGTTGTTGAAAGGAAAGAGTAAAATTACATAATGCGTTGTTAGAACATGATATTATGGAAAATGAATGCGATTGTTTTCCAAGCTTTCAGTTCCGCTTGTTTAGAAATCGGCGGTTGGTTTAATAACAACTCTTATGATAGATAACTGAGGCGTGATGTGATGGATATATGGTGCAAACAACAATGCTAAAGTGTGAGAGTTAGACAGATGAGCTAATACCAATGACCTTTACAGAAGTATCACATTCAAAGAAAGGCCCATGACCATTACATGCGTTTTGTAAATACACAAACACATAATATGTATGTATAATATACATGAGAACTATATTATGGAAAGTTATAATATAATAGGTTAATGCGTCCTTTCAATTGCCTATTTCACGTTATGTCAGGAAACAGCATTGAATTACCGTGGGTATATGCAGAGCCAAGCTGTCATTGTCATGCTATTTTTATTGAAGTCAGCGACAAAAAAAGGAAGAAATTGTTGTCGTTTGTCCAAATTTTTATCAACATAACTGTACGGGTACAATTTCTCAAAATTTACATTACAAATTAATGCAAAGTCTAAACTTGTCTGGTGAGCATGTACAAATCAGTCTTTTTCTGCTCTGAAATTACGAAACCCCGTATTGTGTCACAACTATGTTGTTTGACTGTGAGCCTCGAGCCTCCTATACAAACTATGTTGGTTATCAGAATCCCAAATATATAAAAGTTTCCAACGTCAACTTATGCTGACAGTGAAACTCCATAACAGGATGCGGAGAAGAATCTTTACGCTCATATCATAAATCAATCTTTATAGGGCAATTGGTAATTACCAGTTACATAAACTGATAATTGTATTACAATAATGTAATGCGCAGCAGCAGCATCATAATTTAATACGTGCCTTATTGACTGCTAGAATGTTGTTGTTTTGAACTTTAAAATGTAAAAAATATCAGATTAAATGCTATAAGAAAGAGAATCGGAGAATCTCTTCGTGCCGGAATGATTTTTGAAGGATTTAACTTGTTTGTGCATCAGATAGAATCTACTGAAATAAGCTGAACACTACTTTTTCTACAATTTGAAGAGATGATACTGGCTTAAGACTTTTGTGGCAGTTAAACCACATTATGTCATAGTTTTAAACATCCTCGTTTCCTAAAAACGTACTTTTGTGGGTTTATTTTTAAGATGCATATAACTCACTCGAGCTTGACAGAATGTTTTTTTATTAGTAAACAGAATGTATAGCACCACCATTTAGCCTAATATGACGAAGTTGTTGAGTGGAGAGCCATAAAACGACGGTAACGTGTTGATCAGTCTCGCCTTCACTATTTTTAAAACTATGCATATTATTAGCAGAGCGAGATGCTCAAAATGCAAAAAAGGAATCATGGAAACTGTCATATTTTAGACTAACGAGGTGTTGCAGTACCTATTAACACCAAAGTTTAATGCTTCACTTTATGAAACACCATGGGCAATGTGGGTGGGTGTTCATGATGAAAAATCTTGCATGCACGTTTGCTTCATTTCTGCTGCAGTTTCTGGTGATATGATGGTGGGTTTGGTAGAGGTAATGTGTGCACACAAATATGCCCGAATAAGGAAACACCCGACCCGGTACTGTTGACTGTGTCCTTAATTCTTTGTTCATATTGTAGTTTAAACCATTTTGAACTCAAAGGTGGTACGCATACAAATGAGGTCGGTAGAACTATGGTAAAATGGTAAAAAATAGTTTCAGCTCTTGCCAAAAAATCGTGTATTGATATATTCGACATTTTAGTTGTGATTTACACGACGATTATCCCTATTTCAACGGCAAACGTTACCAATTCAAGAAAAAGTTATGATCGTGGTCGTTCCTCTTAAAAAATTCAGTAGCCTTCTCTCTCTCTCTTTATCTTTTCGTTTGAAAATCATACGAACACTTCTCTGACGAGTAAACTTCCTGTATCATCATAATATATTGTTATGTTTATATATATAACAACATTGAATAAAAATATATTTCGTTTACGTAGATTAGGGTTCATGTCGGCATATTCAAATCTAAAATTCATCGTTTCCCAAGATAACGATCAATATGGTTCAAACACTAATTACGACATTTAGTCAGTGCACCTAATGCACTTGTATGCTCATTTTCTTCCTCTATTTAAAAGCGGCATGATTTTATCACCATATCACCACGCATGCAAATACCCAAGATTGGAATGAGCCGGAGCGGTACTTATGTAATTCTGATGCTCTAAAATTTCCTCTAAAATTACTACCCTAAAATAGCCTCCAGTCTGTAATTACGAGTATACGCGGTATGTAAAGTATTCACCGTATGAGATTATAAAAGGGTTTAGGCACGCAATTCAACTCAAATAGGATGATACCTACGAAATTAAAATGTGAAACATGGCCCGGCATCCCCTTGCTCCATTCTTTTGTGTGTGTGTGTGGCATCCCTTCACACAGCATCGGCTTTGGAAGTCATTCCCTTCATTATCATCATATCATCAAGCGATTAAGGCATTGTGCTTTATGTACCCTTGACCGAGCATACCCTTCACATTTATAAGCCGTTCCTTCATCCAAAACCGTTTGTTTATCATACCTTCTTCTGAGATTAAGTATTTACGAAGGGACAGGTATGCTACGGTACGGACTCAACAACTAATCAGCATGAAATCTTACAAATTGACAACAATTCCAAAACAACATTTACAATTACAATGTTGAGTGTAGGAAATTGAATGTGAATGAGCCCCCTACATACTTCCCATTGTAAGAAATTTTATTCCTAAAAATGAAGTCGTTGTTTCCTCATACATAAATGGAGTCAATGATGCGTATAATTACTGGAAGGGAACACGATATGCAGGTTCACCCTTCGGGTAAAAATTCCTCATCTCAAAGGAGACTGAGAGAGAGAGAGAAAGAAACAAAAACCACTTGTATTCATTAACTTCGTTAACAAGAACAGAATCAAAAATTTGAGATTGGAGAACGGCCCATCAACATACTCGAGTACGTGCTTTTTCTGGCGTAGATGTGGGTCGGAAGAAATGTTAAAAAGGAACGATGGACTGCGACTGCACTAAATAATTCAGAAACCATCTGGAATGAAGACACAGCCCTCTTGACTCCACCTTATTGACTCAGGCTTGGCTCCAACAATAATTGTACTTCAAGTGAGTGCATTTTTATTACATCATGTGCAGTGGACATGTAGATACATACATTAGCTTCATCTTGCTCAGTGTCTACAACTTATTCTTATACGGCATATATCTTTTGCCTGCCACATTCATTCAAGAAGGCTAGGCAGGCACCTTTGGTTACAAAGAATTGGAATCTCCTTAGTTTCTCAGGTGTGAGCTGAGTGAGACTGTGTTGTAGGGTTTCCTACGTTTCTTCCTATCAACGTCAATATTTACATATTTATTGGTCTTGTTCCAGAATTTAGAATGGCATTTCTTCATTTTTCAATGAGAATCACGTAGTTATTCTACAAAGTTGCATTTTTGGTACTGACAATCTCCGTAAACTCGTGCTGCTGCTGGCTTTGCTCTGCTACGAGGCTACCTAACCGATTCAAGGCTACGAGGCTGATATGTGTCGTGATTAGAGAGGTGCACAAAAAAACTACGGTTTCTTTTCCTGTGATTTCAGTTCAACCTAGTAAAACTATTACATTTTTATGTACAATTTAATCAAACATGCCACGGCACGTATGTAGGCGATATGAAGAAGGGCTCATTATGACAAAGCTGTTCACAAACTCAACGTTACATTCTACACGGCGACTTCATCGCTGGGTTGTATGAGCTGAGGCAACATCACATCAACCCAGGTAGACTGCAGGCGACATTCATGTTTCTGTAAAACTTTACAATTGTTACTTTTTTATTGTTTTTTCTTCTTTCTTGCTACAGGCATTTCCGTCAAATCAGAATTTAGTTTTCCTCTAAATAATACTTTTAGCAGCAGCGGTGTTTTGCACACGTCACCTGCCTCTTTATTTCACAATTGAACAAGACCAAGCAAGGAAACAAGAAGACAATGAACACTTATGGTAGCTACTTTACCACTACAGTTTCATTCTATATATTATTGCTCCTGCTAAATGGTCGCCCTCTGATAAGGATGCTAATGAAGTATAATAACACACATATTATGTGCATGTATAGAAAACTGCACCTTATGAACATCTTCACATTTGAATGCTGCTGAGACAGAAAGCTCACACTACGGAACGAGCAAAGACAAAGACCAAACCAATGTGTGCACCTTCTATAAATATATATGAATATATATACGTAGCAGGTAGTAAAAGGTCGAACGAATCCGAAAGAGCTTTTTCATGGGAATATGAAAACCTAGATCCACAAAGAATGAATTACTCAGTGGTTGACTTCAGGTCAGCTAATGTATGCAGTATAGTGTGGTTGGTTGGAAAATGGAATGTGCCATGAACAAACATCCATATATCAAAAGATGTGTACACTTACTACTAATATTACTACTACTACAACTCATGCTCAGCAGTTGGGGTTGTGTTGTTACGTTTATTATTATAAAAATTGGTATCATTTTTATGTAGACAAGCATGTAATGTTATGAAAGCTTTTTTTCTAATTTACTTTATGACATTTGATGTTAAAGGTGCTCTTGTTCTTACTCGTTATTTGTAGTACATGAGTGCAGAAGCATAATCTGATATTGACCGGGAGTCAACAATCAACGGTTTATTTAAGTTCAGTTCACATTGAGACAGGATATGTATTCGTATGGGAATGAGGAGACAAGAGAGAACTTGAGGTGGAGGTGTATATAGAGAGACTGCAACTACACGTACTGAGTTAGTTGGAAGTACTTTTAGTTGACTACGTCAACGTGCAGAGTTTAAAGGAGCACATTTTTACTATTGAACAAACGCTTTTTACTTCTCATCTTTATTTAATTCAAGGCATTCAACAAAAATGCTAAGTTTTCTCACAAAGCACAGAAATGTGAAGAAAAAACTATGTTCTCGTCTCTCACAAACTGGTTGACAGTCAAACCTATTATGTACTCTGGTGTTGCTTTTTCTCCTTCTTCCATCGAAACAAAACGACAGGCTGAGCTCGCTGTTTTTCTCAGACTGAAGTGCATAATATATCATGTAGATGTGCTTGTTTTAAATGGAAGGGAAGAAAATTGAATGGATTTTAATTACAATAAAGTTTAAGTTTGTACTAAAGGAGTCCAACTATAGAAATTCTTTTGAGGCAAACCAACTCTTGACTTGAAGCATTCTATTTTTACTACCACAACGCTACATGACGATAAGAAGAACATTTTTATTGTCTGGTGGTGCTTGGTTGTATCCTCCCTCGTATGATTGTGTCATTAGATATCTCTTAAGAGGTTGTGATACGGGCATACGTAAGTGATACCAACAAACAAAGTCAAAAAAGAGCACAAACGGGTACAATATGGAGGAGACGAAAAGCAAACATTTAAAGTAAACGCAACAAGTTTTTAAAATGATGATGATTGCTATGCTCTACATGTCGAGTAATCAAAAAAATCAAAAATTCAAATGCAATTGACTAACATGCATATTGCATACCAAGTGTATATGCCACACCACATGCATCTAATTTCATAAAAGGAGAGCGATAACTATGCTGTACTATCATTGAAAACTGAAGAGAGGCCGAGGATTGAAAAAAAAACATAGCATAATTCTTAGATTGGAGACGAAACTGATTGAAAACTAAGTTAATTGTAAGTTTTTGTACATATTCTTCCAAATGACAGTTGATTTTACTGAAACGTTAGCTCCAACAAAAGAAGAGTGCATTTTTATTCTCTGCAAATTTACAAGTGCAGCCGAGAAAACTGTAACAAACATTGTTTCTTTGCGGAAAAGAAGGAGAGATAAAAGGAACTCCGTCCACTATTACGGCAAACAAACTGTTTTTAATGTTCCGGAGACTGTTTGAATCACCTCAAATTAGAATACGAGGAGCTCATCAAAAGGTGCCCTGAAGTGTTTTTGATAGGGTATAGATAGAGATGTAAATTAGGATAATTGGGAAATATTGTTTCGAAAGCACACATTTTTTATCATTTAAGAACTAACGCATCTGTTTACTGTACATGCAAAATCAGGGCAGAGTCAACTGCCTCCATATTTTACTACTTATGTGGCATTTCCGGTTGAAATCTTTTATTAATAATATACCACGTGACCTGTGATGAGAACTGTTTTCTATCTAATGGAAAAAATGATTGACTTGAGTATTGTAGTTTGACACTCAAATTATTGATTGGCTCAATGCAATGGAGGTCCCACTCTCTGTCATAGTAAACAGTTTGAGATTGGTTACACATATGGGAAGCGCAAAATACATACGCCGAAAATGCAAGCATCATTGTTGCGAAGTGAGCATTTGAGTTAAATTGAAATGACATTCATTCAATCAACGGAAAAATTACCTGATGCATTTTGTTGTTTCAACACAAGGCATCGTATTATTATTAAGAGAGCCTATAATTTGTAAGCAGAATGTGGTTTGGTTTTGCTACAAGTCTAAACAATACTGACTGAGGCAAGTTTGAGATGCAAAGTATAACAAGAACAAAAAACATTGATTTAAATTTTCGTTAATCCGAACTGGGTATGTGGCTGCTCTCTGCAATGCAACAGACCTGTCATAATCGCGATCTGTCAAGATTTATAGGAGGCTAAGTCTCCTCTGCTGCTATTTCATGTGCAGTGCACACAATTGTTGGTTGAAAGATGGAAATAATTATATGGTGATTTGCGCCCACCACAATTCCTCAACGAGACCAATATTTTACGTGAATCAATTTAGGTACCACAATGGGTGTATAAAAACCAACAAGTCAATATGTGTATCCAGAACGTTTGCTTTTTTAATGTTTGAACACTTAACTTTGTTTACTGAAAGGATGGCCTTATACCATCATCATGATCATTTTGCAGTGTATAATGAAAAATGAATGGTTTTTCAACTCATCCGCATTGGCTCTTTAAAGATTTTAGCAATGCATTTGGTTTGGTATGACGACGGTAGCATGCAGCTAACCATGTGAAGACAATGCACTAATTCTCACTGATGTAAATATTGAACTGGTGACGTGCTGACTAAAATATCGGCTTCCTTCATGTTGGTGTCTCTGTGCTCTATGTGAAACTTATTATTATTATGATAGATTTCAATATATGAATGAGCGAGCTGCAGATGATCAACATGAGAAAATGGATTTCTTTTAATGCATCTTTTGAGGGTTAGCTGAAGAAACTCAAGTAACAATAGAAGATGTACTAAAATCCTCATCATCTTGCCCGGCCAAGCACTTTAAAATTTCAATAATCACAAGTACTATGACCTCAATGATCGTTACCACCAGAGGAAAAATTATAGGATCAAAAACTCATTGTGAGAAGTAGAAATTTTTTTTGAATGACTTACCGCAAAGTAACTCATCCAAGTATTTCATAACGCATTGAAATGTAAGCCCTGTGCATATTTACTTTTTGAAGGGAATAGCTAAAACACTAAAGGAGCTGTCATTTGAGAGAAAAAAGATATTTCTGACAATGAATTAGTTGAGGTTGATGATTTCAAGTCTCACTGCATTGCATAAATATAGACTCATTTCCATACAATAAACATGCGTATGTGTGGACACGTTTGAGACGACATTTGTATCAATAAAAGAAGTAAAATGGAAAAAAAATTATATATTCAAAAAAGCCTTCAAAGCTGAATGCACTACGCACCCATTTGTACCTTAACAAAAACGGATTGAATTTTAAGTCAAGTAGCAAGCTGGTGGTGCTCCTCTTGACTCAACTGAGGCATTCGTCATAAATACTTTTTTGTTGTCCTATATCATACTGTGAGGAAACCAGATTATGCTAATTATATTACTTTTATTCCTCTGATACTGACTTGCTCACGCACTAGTTTCTCTTCACAAATATGTAACATTTGAAATAAAACATTATAATAAATATGAGTGATGCATGCGAATCTAAGGGAGCGATGATATGATAAAGTGCATGCAATCCATGTAAGTTGTTGCAACTCGTAACAATTTTGAGTTTTACTTCGTCAAATTAACTTATTCCAATCTATGCACACCTTGTTTGCGCACCTGCGCTTGGAATCCATGTCTGCATGTATTTATTTATTTTGTGTACATTACATGCCACACGAGTACGAAATTAAAAAACCGTATTACAACCACAAATTTTCTCTTGTGCTCAACAAGTCCCATTTTATTACAATGCAAACGAATTTGAGCTCTCCAAAAATCATGCGAAATATCTTTCTGCTATTTGTTTACACGAGTTACTATGATGTTGCATGACGTTTGTTAGTTTTATGTGTAGTGCTAGCTAAAACAATGTAAAAATATTGAGCATACTGTTGACTTACTTGTAAGACATCCAATTTCGTCGATAGTTGATAGTTAGTGAGGGGTAGACCGGGCATGTTGTTTGATGTTTAAAATTATGACTTTGTAACACTGGGAACAAAAATAATAAGCAACCACACGAGCATAACTAAACAAAGAAAAGTAATTTTTCAGCTTGGATGAAGATATTTATTTTTTCTGTCAAGTTGATAGAGAGAGAGAAAAATATGTGTACAAAGTAGAGACATGTCAAATTACCTATATATGTATATAATGGGATCTTAAATAGATCATGCTTTTTAGGAACTGCAGGAGTAGCACCTGCTGGTTATTCACGTATTACTGTTGTCATATCCTTTCTCAGTAGTACACTTGATTAGCTGCACACACTTTTTTCTCTCCACATCCATCCAATCCATTCATTCCTTTATGGTGTGGAACAATTCATATAAAAATGAATATCATTATATGGTGTGTGTGTAATGTGCGTTTGCCTTCACTTCACGCAACACAATGCACAATGCTCATGTACTTCTGCTGCTTTCTTGGTGATAAATATTATCAAGATGAGCCAGTAGGCTCATTATTCATCGCTGAAGATGTGCCAAACACTGCTATTGCAAATACAGCCACTTGTGTGATGATGTTTGCTGATAATGATGTTATGTTCGTGGATGCTGACTTTTATCTTGCTAGAGCTATATTAAAAATTGTTATTTTCTTGCATTTAGGAAATCAAACTGAGGTATCTCTCTCTCTGTAGGCTGGCAGAATGCTGGCACTGTTTTCTGAATCACAAATTAACTTGTACTTCGACTTCATGAGCACACTTGTACAACAAAGTAGGCAATAACTTTGACTATTTAACAAACGAATGTCATGAAATCAGAACTGTCACATGAGATGACATAATAGTCATCGCAAAACAGCCACGGCATGAAGCCCACAGCCAAAAAAAGTAATGCCCAATTACAGCATTGACGACATGGGTACTTAAGCTGCTTTAAGTCAGTGATGCTCTCCTCATAATGCTCAACTCGAGCGACCATGCACGTTGAAAAGATATTTATTATACGATTGCTCTTCTCGTGAACGTAACACTCTGATCAACAAAATAATAGTTTCATACTACTATCGTTAGTGAAGAAGAGGTTGGTCTTGGTTAGCCGACATTTTTGTACGCTCACGTAAATAAGTTCTGCGCTGCTTTCATTCCATATTTGTGGGATTGTGATTAGCATTTCTGCATAAAATAATTAAACGTTCACTAATTACACTATTAGACTCAGAGTTCATCGATGGTAGGTGCTCAGATCTTGATATAATTGTCTTAATAATGGCTTATTGATGAGTAACTGAAAGTATTTGCGGCAATAATGGTTGGCGACTTGATAACACCTAGTTGCAGTTTCCAGCTTGCGCTTACGTAAGGCCGCGTTGATGGTGAGTCAATGAAATAAAAGGTGAAACATCAGTTGTGGAATAAGATGAAATGTAGCGTATGTAAGTCTCAAAAGAAAATGTTGGATGCCCTTCACTTTACCATAACCATCAAAGTCACATTAAGTACGGTTATTAAATCATTTCTTGCTGAAATCACAAATTATTGTACAATATTATTAAATAATGGTTTCACAGGAGGTCTCCGTTGTACCACTTACATACATACTTCAGCCAGAGATTTGAGTAGAAAGTACAATGACCAAAACCTCATACTGTCATGTTCGTGTATCAGTTCGTAAAAGAATTCGATCGAGTCACATCGTTGATGCCTAATCCAATTACCAATATGACATTAAGTAAATGCTCATGAATGGCTACGCCGTTAGCTAGATAACAGACAGCTAGAGCCCTGCAAAATGAAGCTATACTAATGTCCCTCCTTTTTCATAAACAAAAATATCATGGTGTCTCTCAGTCAGTTACAGTCTCAACTTGCACAAAATGTTTACGGGCAGCTTTGATGTGTTTTTGTACAAATTTTTGCAAATCCATCATCTACGAGAGCAAGGATGCCTTAAAAGTGTACCATACATGAAAATAGGGAGCTCGCTGCCAATATTTCATCTGGACAGCACGTTCCATTCACTAAAAACTGTGTTTGCATACACCGATGAAAATGTACGAATCGGGAGGCGTTCAAGCGATTGCAAAAAAGTTTGTCATGTCATGAGTAAGCTCAACTCACACAATTGTTGCTTAATTTCATTGCGGATAATTTTTAGCAAAGATGAGAATGGTACAACACAAACACAGATACACTGACACAATTATTAGTAATAAGCGGATGAGAGCGCACCCCACGCACTTGAAAACTGAGCACTATTGTCATGTCAAGAGTTCATTATTTTGAAGACATTTTTCCAGGTGTCAAACACCGAATGGAATCAATTTGAGTAGGTGTATTTGTGCATAACGCGAATGAATAGGTTTGAGGGCGACAAGGGGATTTGATCAGTGAGTGCTGATGATAATATGATGACTGCTCATGAGATGATGTGAGATGCAGTCACATCATGTGCATTGTGCACCTACGTCCACCAACCTGTAATGAACGCTGCTGAGCGGAGGCCCCTGCCTGCAAACAATAACAAACTGGCTATGCATAGGCTCAAACTATAAACCTCGTCTCTTGAATGTAAGTAAATGACTGAAGTTGAATGTATGAAGGAACAAGATATTATTAAGAAGCCGTTTTTTGTCTCTTTCTTACATTACATTACATACTTTTTTCTTTACGCTTACGCTTCATGAAGAACTCCACTCATGTGCTTTGGAGTCCAACTTCGTGATTCATTTGCTTTGGAGTCTCTATCATCAACATCAACCTGTGCGATGCTTCGCAAACTACAGCGTGATATGCAGGTATGTGCCTACATTTTTGTATGTACATTTCAATAACCATTTTACAATGCAACCTGTTGCTCTTCTCTACACCATATACACCGACCGATTCCCTATTGTCGCCAGATTTCAGTCTGGTATCAGACCCTTTTCTCTCGCACCTGCATTTCACCCCAAATAAAAGGGTGCTAGCTCTGGATTTGGTTGATTACACTCTTCTAACAGGATTATCTTTGGAGTATAATTGTAATCGGAAACAGTTGGACCAAAGATTTTTTACAGATAGTTCTAATTTTTGCAATTCAGGTGAATTGACGATGGCTAAAGTTTAACAAATATTGTAAGAATTTATATTCTAAATCTCAATGCTCATGTTCTAATAAAAGGTAGCTAATTATAACAAACCTTTTGTAATAGTGTTAATATCAGTTTTCCGTTGAAATGTCATTAAAATCAAATGCTGAAAATGGCTTGGTAGCTCCGACTGAAACATTTTATCCGACAAGAATCATGTTGATCATGACTAAGTCTATCGGAATATACATATAGGGAATGCAATTGCGTTCATAAACTATGTATGCATCAAAGCGATTGAGACTTGTTTTTTTGTCTGTGGTGTCTGGTTAGCCTTTGTTGTTGTGCATATGTATATCTACTCTCTGTAATGTATGTATGAGATGCTGGGAATTTCTTGGCTGTTCATTACCGTCGCGCACATCGTGGTCGAAGAAGTAGTAGAGGGGCCATCATACCTCGTTTTTCCTTCTCATCTTCATGTTGCTCTGTTATAACTCACAGTGGGAACTCAGCAGAAATATTAGATAAAGTAGGGAACAAAGCCGAAGGAGAAAAGTTACAAACAAGAACCATATTACATATTACGTACAATACGCGTATCTTTTTAAATCTTCTATTAAGATAGTGTGTGTAGTAGGCGCAACACTTGGTTGAACTTTTTTTCAACTTCTTTTGCCTTCATTTCATACGCTGTGCATTGATTTAGGATGCATATTATTCAGTTTTCATGCTCAATTGCATTTTCAATGTTTTGGCGAAATGTGATGATAGTATGCTAAATTTGTTAATTGTAATTGAGGTTTTGGTGAGTAAACACTATACACAAAGGTATATGATATATTCAGGGACCTCGTATATAAGCTCTATGCACAACCTGAATCCGTAGCATAGTGCTAATTGCAATATCTAGGTGTTCTACCCGACTACTTTGCGACCGACAAACCCTTTAGCATGTAATCACTGTTTGGTTTGATAGCCAGTTTTATTTTTTTCAAACCATAATTATCCCTTGTCTCGTTGCGTACCATGATTCCAAACTATTTTACAACGAAGCCATCATTAGAGTATCACATTACATTTTAATACATCATTTTATGCTAATCGTAAACTGGGACTGCAGTTGAGTGTAGGCTAACGTCAGTGTGAAGAAAGAGTAAAAATGGTACTATTTGCAGCCATTGTCCTCCTTCGTAGACGAGAGCGTAGGCTCTCTCAACGATAAATAAACATGTTAGTTACCTGCGAAAGCTATTACTTTGCGAGTGTACATATTTGCATAATGCATTTAATACCACACAGTAAGGTGACGGGGATTACCACCACTGCATTAGTCGACTCAGGGTTCAGGTATCGGGAAAATTGGACCATTAGCTAAAAACAGAAGTGGAACGTCTCTCAATTTTTGAGTGAGAGGAGATGAAAGTGGACAAATAAGTACAACGACTTTTCTGCTTTCCTGTCCTGGCGTGGTTTTTTGGTTGGGTTGCATGCAAAAGAAAAACACATCTCTGTAACACATATGGAACCCAAATCTGAGCGGACATTAGCAGTGCTTGGGCTTCAGAACGATTTTGACATTAGCAGGATCATTTACGCTGTATGCAGCAACGAATAATACGTGGTGGCGTTGACGATGTGTGTCCATCCACCAAACTGTTACTACGTAATAATATGCGTCGGGGTAAAAACTTGCACAAAAAAGAGGTTTTAACTTCCGAATCCTCTCGTTTATTCGTACAACCACCAGTCGTCGTTTCACTGATGATTTTTTGTCGACGTTTTTTCTTCAGATCCACAAGTTTATGCATTATAAACTTACGCAAGATGTGTACTATGCACATGCAACTTCCAGTTTCATATTACCAACAGGTACCAAGTCAGCTCGGGCTGACAATAAATACAATACGATTCTCCTCTCTTCAAATAAGCTCTCACAGACTTGGCTCGGCGTCTTCCATGCTCACATCTTTATAACACAATAGGAAATGCGAGGAGCAAGGAATTTAGTGTAGGTATTTTAGCATGTAGCTTTGGGAGGAATCGTTGTTGATTCTTGAATAAAGAAGCTGACGCATATATATTGTTAAATAGATGCTCACGACAAGAAATCACTAATGTGTACTCAAGTCCATTATTCAAGGATGCATGAGTCGCATTTAGAGCTATTTTGAATTCACACAATAATCACTTCAAGTGTGAAAGCCCGAAGAAAATCGTAAAAATCCTTGGTCTTCTCTCTTGCTCACATAACTATCGTGGCAAAATTGTACGTATTACTTAACAATTTTTTACGATGTGAAGGAAATGAATTCCAGATCATGTTGTAAGCATTAAAGGGATTACAATTAGCATACTACATATTACCATCCCCGCATCGCCATCACCATCATCACATCACCGTCATTTTCATCCGCTGACTGACTCAGTTAAGTGAAGACTTTGATGTGCTATTGTTGCCTTCATAGAAATGATGAGATGGCAAAAATTCTCTTTCTCTCCTCATTTCAACAAGTCGACATTCATTGCTTTATCATTACTTCAAACCATTACTTTTTCGGCCACCTCATGATTCCATGTGGATGGATGTTGATAGTTGATACTGATGCGATACTCACAGCAGCATCATTTTTACCACAGGCTCAATCCCTATTCTCAAAAACGTGATGATAAAAAAATCTTTTCAAAGGAGTAAGATGCCTCCATACGTGTCAAGTCATTCCCACCAAAGGGAAACTTTGAGTTTGTCCTCGGGTTTACGTGTACTCTAGTCTCTCTAGCTCCATATCAGTAAAACAATACTTTTTGCGTACATTGTTGCAGCTTTTTAGCTCTCTGCTGGCTCGTTGCTGCTGCTAATCTCAAATCTGTGGAATTTCTCATTTTGATCAATTCAATTCATTAGCTAATCATACCATTTAGCTACTCTTGCAATGAAACTCAAAGAAGATGCTAATAGGCTACCCGGTGAGTGCTTTAACTATTCAGAACCTTCTGCGGAAAATGTGTACTGTAAACGAGGGGAATGAAAAACGAATCAAAAGAATCTGACAACACTGTTATCCCCTACCAGTATGGTATGTCATGCCAACGTCAAGTTAAGCTATATTATGTAGTAAATACGCAGCAGGAAAACTCTAAACTTTATTATGCGTAAAGTGTGTAATCATGCAATGCCCAGAATAGAAACACAAGATCAAGGAAATCATTTTTTATATCAAGTACCATCGAAATTTCGTACCTGACAAAACGAATCTAAATTCCCTGTCCAATTTTTTCCGAGCACAAATTGGGCTTCTCATAATAACTTAAAATAGTTTTGTTTGCAGTGAATATTTTATGCTTTCAGTTTTGTCCTTTTATGTGAGTCTTTTTTATGGAATCAACGTCACTTTAGCCGTTTACAAGTATTTAGCGAATTCATAATTTAATCTTTAACATTCAGGTTTTTCAATATCATTGCATTTAGATGTGATTTACATTATTTACAAATGGATATGTAAGCACGTTTTGCGGTTGTGATGCAATTTTATATGCATCTGGGTAGTTGGGGCTTAACACATAAGTTGGCTGTTGTGGCTCAGGATATTGTCTTGGGTAGTAAAGTGTGGGAGCTCCCGGGTTTGTAATAGCGTTGCTCGACTGTCGATAGGTTGGAGTGTATAGGGAATTAGAGTTGCTACTAATGATCATCCCACCAAGGTAAGCTGATGGCAGCAGATATCTACTTCCGGTTGGTGTTGTACTGGGCGATACTTGTCGGGATGGAATCACGTAAACCGGCTTCGTATTTGGATATGACAAGTAAGTGACTTGCTGGTTATTTGGGCTTGTAGGGACCGTCATCGGTGGACTAGAAATTAGAGGTGTTTTCGGATCAGGAGAATATGCAGTTTGGGCTTTCGAATGAATTTCTTGAGCAACCTCTTCTTTATAGCCGGAGGAGCTGGACCCTTGAAAAGGTTTTTTATATGTCAATGGAATATATGAATATTTTTCCAGCTCTGGGTGGCTCTGGCTCAAATGTGGTTTGCTTTGACTATGTTGCTCATGAGCTCGAAATTCCGGCATTTCCTCAGCAGTTTCTGATTGTTGTACATTGACATGTTCTACGTCAAACTGTTCAGCGTCAGTCTCCACATTAACCTGGTCAGTATGTTGTACATTAACAATTTCTACTTCAAACTGTTCAGCATCAGTCTCCACATTATCCTGGTGACTATGTTGTGCATCGACAGTTTCACCTTCAAACTGTTCAGCGTCAGTCTCCTCATTAGCCTGGTCCGGATGCTGTACAACGATAGTTTCAATGTCAATCTGAAGAGGGTCGGTTTCCGCATTTGCTTCAGCTTCTTGGACATCTTGCACGGTGACTTTATTTGGACTTACTATATCTGATTTACCCTAAGTGCAAAAAAGATCCGTTTAAACTGTTCAATCTTGTGATATATTTATTTCTACTGGCCAATTTTAGTTTTTGTATACTTTGTGCTGATAGTTTTAATAGTCATTAAAATCGGAGGTTGGTATTGTGATTTATGAACATTCGTTTTCAAAAAAGACTTTTTCCTTTATGTAACTCGTAAGCTTTAATGTTTTAATATTTTAAACTTACAAAATCTCTCCAGAAATTCGAGATCTCGACTTCAGCCGTTTCAAATGTTTCGGGCCTAGAAGGCGAAGAAAAAGTTTACTAATGAAGCGTTGTGTTGACGAGAGCAATGGAAATATATCATTCATTCATTCATTTATTCATTCATCATAGTAATATACTCACCCTCCTTTAACTTCAGTGGCAGACACAATGAACTGTAAACTCGGCCATGTTTCCCCGTGGTTTGCAGTAATAATTGGTAAATTCTTGGAGCCTTCGTCTAATATCACTGAAAATTCCTGTTAAAGTTATTATAAAATACAATAAATCTAACAAAGGTGTATGGCATGATTAATTAGGTTTCATTTATTTATGGGGCAACTTGACACCTGCTATGTTTCAAATTTAATCATATTACACAATCCAGCTTGATTTGACATTTGCATGTGACCTTAAACTTATTAAAGTGATAGTTAAATTGTAATAAAACAGTAGGTTTGAAACTATACCTTGTCTGGAATAGGTTTAGAAATACAGAACGGCAGTGTCCAAAAACTTAACACTGTAATCACAAAGAACTGCATTTTGAGGTATAAGATGTTTTAGGATATCTGATGTTGCCCATAAGCTTTGAAATCACTCCCTTGAAAACCAAAATTAGACAAGTAGTTGCAGAGATATGGTTCGGTCGACTTCTATTAGTCGTTTGAGATGTCAATTGGTAGTTTGAAGCGGCTTCGGCATCTGAATTAAATATTTTAAACCTAGTAGATGTGTCAATGTCAAAAAATATTGAAGATATTGGAGATGACGTTCAAAACAAAGTATTCCAAAAATGCAGACACGTCATTCATTAGATGCACAGCGATGCAAGTTTATTCAGTTCATTCAATGTATGACTTCTTATGTAACTATGCATTCATCCTAATATTTAATTCCAATGAGTTTCAATGTAACGTGTGCTGATTCCAACATAATTGGAAGTGTCCGATATAACAGTTTACCAGTTACGCAGCATCGAATCACAAAAGTTCTTTATTCCTTATTTTAATAGTGATGAAATGCTTAAAAAATCTAATATGTTGATACTAAATAAACATAAACCCGACAAATCGAGACGTAAAGATGTACCTTTAGACAATTTTATGACGTATTTTGTGACTTGGGAATCATAAATGAAATCTCCTATAAACTATCTTTTATTTGATACATCACAACCCAAGTGTGTCATTTGTGCGTAACCTTTGACCTTGATTGATTGTCTGACTGCATATTTAAAATCAGCACTGCAGTAGCTTTTGAATGATATATTACAAGCCATTTTAGTCATTTGAAACACTTAATCGTGCTTTTCGAACCTGTTCGGAAGTTCTGATTTAAATTTGAAGTGCATTTTTATAATCAGCACTGCAGTAGCGTTCGAATGGTGTATCACAACCCATATGTGACGCTTATCATATTGGTTTAGCTTATCAGTTGACCTTGTTCCCGTGACCCCAGATAACCCATCTTCGAACTCATCCTCCGTCCTGACCTAAGCTATCGACTGGTAAAATTAGAATATCAAAAAGTCAATCGGTTCGAAAGTTATCGTGCCCACAGACAGACAGACAGACAGACAGACGACGACGACGACAGACGACGACGACGACAGACGACGCGATACAGAGTGATCTTAATATGTACCTAAAGGTACATAATAATTTCATTCATGTAAACAACGGATGTTGTACGATAATGCCATGTGCTATAATTGAATGATTACGGTGTTGTTTTTAGCCCAGTAGCCTTGATCTAAATAGCTGGAAATGATGTATATCAGAGATTTGGTATGAATATTTCCTACGTAACCCACAATCCGATGAAAAAATAAGAATTTGATGACGAAGGGACACTAGTCATTCATTTCTTAATACGATTTGCTCATTCAAACAAATTTTATTGGAAAGTTGACGATAACTAAACCTAAAATTACACCATAAATAATATTCAGTATTAGCTTGCACAGCAATAAAAATCATAATCATACTAGCGTTGGGAAAAATACATACATTTAATCGTTGATTCGACAACAGAGGTATTTTAAAGGCGTCGAACACATGTTTCCATTCGAAATTAAAATCTGCAACTCAACATCAAGTGTATCACATTCACTAGAAACGAAACAAGTTTTACAGTACCGCATACGCTGCAGATGCAATACATAAATTTACATTTGTTAAATTTAAAAAAATACATTTTAATTAATTAAAATCATCAATCAAAATCCGACAAGCAAATCTTAAAACCAACTTTTATTATTACTTAACAGCAAAATGAAGGATGCACACACATTGCTAAAACTTAAATTGATTTTATACTAGGTTTCAAAACGATACTACGCAACGTCAATAACTGTCAATTATTTCCTAAACAAAAATTCTTAATGATACGGAGGAACAAATGATTGCCACACATTTTATACGCGCTTCTAACTAACCCACTTTCGCGTATCTACAACTTTTACTGTAACTATGAAGAATAGAAGATTTAAGTGAAAACAGAATTCGCCGGTACGATTCCAGTTTTTGCGAAGTTTTCCATAAATACGGGAGCAGTACTTATTCTATCTAATTTGATTAATGATTAGTTTAAGAATGAAATATTCCGCCTGTTTCTAAACTATAATGCGTGTTTTAACAAGGCAAACATTATTTATTGTATGACGAAGACTCGATTTTAGCATTACGTAGTATAATCCTCCCGAACTTTCTTTCTCAGTTAAAAAACAGGCTACAGTTCATTTTTTTGTAATCTAGCTAAATCTTAAATACGTATCAATATCCGTATTTTTCCTGAAAAGAGCTCATCATCCCGTTAGCCATTGTCCCCAATCGTCCAGCAACCTTTGTAACTCCTTGGCGGAAGGATTCCTTCACATCATCCAGGTCGACACTCTGTGTGCAGTTTCATACATGGATGACTGAGTACAACATCAACAGTAAAAACCGAGTTTTTATATTAAAATAGTGACAGAAAGGTCAATCCTTACCTGAAGGGCTTGCAAAGTAGTGCTTGAATCGGTAGCACCACCCGCTCCTCTATTGTCACCAGTGCCAAAGTACTCGGAAGAAGAAATAGACGACTTTCCTTCAAAGCGGGAGAGGTTACTACGTCTCTCATACTGTAATTTACAATTAAAGTCATCGTTTAGCCTATGCTAGACTAAGATAAACGAAGGTGCTTCGATATAAATAAGAAAAAAACATTACATCGTTATCTCTAGAATCTCCAAACATTTGGTCAGAGGAGATGGCTTTGGCATTTCCAAATTTCTTTTGTGCTTCAGTGCCGAAGCTAGGAGTGGACGAGGAGCTTGATGGCTCTCTGGTTTTTGGACGAGGTGCTGAATTAAGCGCTGCGAGGAACTCATCATCATCAGTTTTTGGCTTTGAGGGGCGATCAAAGTCCCAATCAGCGGAACTTTTTGAGTAACTGCGAACAACACGTATTTTCATCGTAAATATGTAATCATTTCATGGTTTTTTTTTAAATATGTAATAAAATAACAATAATATTGAATTTTTTACCTATCAAATCCTGATAAAAGCGATGAGCCCCGTTCGTTTGAGGTTTCAACAATTTCATAATCATCGAAAAACGAATCATGCTTTTTCTCGGCTTTCCTTGAGGATGAAATCGGAGTTTCTTGCTCAATTACTTGCATCTCAGATAGGACAGAATGGCTGACACCACTGCAATCAGATAAATTATTGATAGTAGGCATGATTAAGTTTATAGATTTGAACTAAACGAATTAAGAAGAAGAACACCATCAAACTTACGATCTCACACCCACTCCCATACCAAGACGCTCTGCCTGCTCAGCCTTTTTCGGGTCAGCGTTTTTCACTATTTCCATACGCTTCTTTTGCTGCTTACTAATCTCTTGATATGTAAGACTCATTGTAGCCATCTATGAAAACAAGATAAATCTGAAGAACTATTCGCAGAGCATTTTTTCCAGTCAGTTTAACAAATTACCTGTCGCTCTTCGTCTTCAACTCGCTTACTGGCATCGACTTTGGCTTGCGCCTCTTGCTGCTCCTTCATTTCATCCAACATGTCAGCCTCTTTTTGAATAACTGAAAAATCAGCTTTTACTTTCTGGGCACCAAGACCAATTTTCTTTGCTCCAAGTCCCTAATTTATTATAAATTTTATGCAAAATTAAACAAAAGTTCTCACCCTGTTCTAATGTTACCAATGCTATAAAAAATGCCAAAAAAAAACATCCGTACCTTGTTTGTAGGCCGTTTAGCTCCGATTGTAGACTTTCGTACAGCAGGTGCTCCAGACGGTGATGACAGTGAGCTGCCACTAACACCTTCAACGCTTGGACCGGGCATTTGCTCAGCTTTATTAGCACCATTTTTATTCTGCAAAAATATTATTATACAAACAAATTATCGAACTAACCCAAGGACGCAATCTTGAGTAAAAATGTTGAATAAACGTTCAATCAAGTTTACCTTCAGATCTACAAGACAAGCTTGACTATCAATTGCTAAATCTTGGATACTTTCTTGAACGTGTTCGAAAAAGTCTTTTTCGGGAGCAGGCTCGACTGTCTCGTCAGATTCAAACACAATCTATAAAGGGGAACACATCATTAATTAAGAAACAGGCTAAAGAAAATTTTTCTTAATCGTCAAACTAGAAAAATGGTACGCTTACTTTATAACCATGAAGTTTATTGTGTTTAGCTACAAGTTGAGTTAGCTTCTCCCTGTACAACTGTGCAGCACGAGAGTTGTACTTCTGTTGGGAATCCGAAGTGGTGCAATGATGTTGGCTGAAGAATGCGTGCTGCAAACATATTAAAACCAAACGTTTATCCTTATGGTCGCAATTTTTTATAATTTCCATCGAATAAAAATTATATTGCGTAAATACAAACTTACAGCATTTGCATTACCCCCCAGCTGCATGCACCGAAGTTGGGACCAGGTCCAATTAGTATCCAGCTGTGTAGACCTCACAAAAGAGAGATGAACTCCTAGGGATCTGTGTACTGCGGAACAGTCAATGCAGATGAAGACTCCATACGTTACACTAGACCAGGTTGGGTTCTTGGCACCGCAATCAAAGCAGGACTATTTGGATAAAAATAATTAATTAAAATCTTACTCCATTATCATGTTTATAAAAGTACCATTCAAATGATCCCTCACTCTATTAGCTGGAGCGAGCCTAAGGCGTCTGAATATTTCCTGGATTTCTGCTTTGTTGTGTGGGCCGTCCTCAGCCATTTTGATGCAGAGCTAGCTATAAAAGTAGTTAATAATTAGAAGTAAAAAATTACGAACTCAATTTTTCAAGCCAATAGAGTAAACTGATAATTCACTGCAGCTATCAATCATTGTTTGTAACAGTGGTGTAGAATATAATGGCCAATAATTCATTTTTATTACCTTTTAACGTTATAGCTGACCCAGACAAACTAATGACTATTAAAGCCAGCAGAAAAGTTAATTAGGCTATTTTTATGACAAACTTCACACTCAACTTCAAGGTTCCCGATAAACTACAATTTTAGCTATAAAATACAAGATAAAAAATTAAATCTTCCAAACGATATGGTTAAAAACACTTCTTCCAAACTCCAATCAAAAGGATTATTTATCTTTAAACACCATGGGTGACAAAAATAAAATTAGAACAAAAACTAGAAATGTTGAATATGTATGTTTTGTCAAATAGCAGTTGCCCAATCTTACTTACTAATTAAATCAATTTTATGACAGGAAAGAAGCCATTCAAAAAATCTGACAAAAACAAATCTTTCCCTGCTCTTCAGTAAAAATAAGGAAGTAGCCAAAATGGATTAATAGGATACGTTTTTGTAATTGTTTTTAAGAAGTTGCTTTTCGCCTTCCAAAAGAAGAGACAGATGAAGGAAGTGGTGGTTGGTTCTTGTGTAATATTATTTTTGGGTGAGAGTACCTGCCACAATCAGGTTGACTTGAACAATTTGAACGAGATTGCCACGTCAGCTTGGCATGAACCATGAGACTACGAGAATGAGACCCAAGAGAACCAAGTAAAGCAGATAGTAAAGTGGTTGCACAGGGGCGGATCGCAAAGTAAAAACCATTCACTTCACTAGCTGCTATAGCTATCCCATTCACATGCTTCAGAAATAGATTGCATGGGACTGCACTCCTTGGCTATCTTCACGTAGTATCCTACTCATATGCCACAAAAGTGCATAAGTTGGAGAGCACAGGGTTTCGTTCGCTTAGGAATTCTATGTGCACCAAACATATCTATTTCTACCATGAACGTTAAAGAAATTATATGGGGTATTAGGATATCATGCAGATGACGTATGATTTTGTGAAGAAATTGCAGGTACAAGAATATTATGGCCTCTGCGGATCCGCCACTGAAATTAACTTAATAATCGTGGTAATGCAGTGCACAAACATTGTATGTATGCGTTAGTTATTACTGTTGTACAATACTAATCCAACAAATCAATGTGCATGCAAAACGGAATTCACACAAATCAATCTGCTATGAAAATACAGTGGCTATAAGCAGTCTACTATAATATGGATACTAATATCGACTGACTGCTTAATGAAATGTATTTTATTGTCATTATTGCAGTATAGGAATATATTGCGTGTGAGTATGAGTATTATTTTATTCGAGTAATCAGCTTTGAGCGTAAAAACGTTGATATAAAGTTGATATATACCATAATGTGCGTAAAGAACAGTATACTTAACCATTAAGGATGCAGGTTTGGTAATCAGGAATATGCCCGGATAGAAATAATTATTGCGCCTTTGTTACTGCGACTCTCTCTCTCTCTCTCACCTTTTGCCCTTAATCCATGAGATAACAATATGCTAAATATGAGATTACATGAGTACAACGGAAGTTAAATGCAGTGTGCATTAGTCGAGTCATCTGTCAGACACTGGAATGATATATGATATTGGTGATAGCCTCATGGCTTATGACGTTCACCAGAAAATGTGGTATTTCATTTGCATTGCAAATGGGTGCAACACAGCAACCCCATGTATCAGTGTTATTCTTGATGAAGTGTTAATCGTTGGCGAGGTCATTAGCCAAAGCCCAATCATTTTTTTTGACAAAAAACGGTTCGGTTTTAAGAAATTCTACGGTTTGATGAAAGTCAGATCTCAAATGTCGCTCGACATTATTAATGAATTCTGATTTCTCCATTTCATTTGATACTGCTAGAACCGGATTGATCGAATTTATGTTTGTCACTTAGTCAGGACAGTTTATACAAGCAATAGAGAGATAAGAGCATCTTTCTTACTTAAAAACCCTTTCTGCATACATGATGTATTCAGCTAAACCTTGTACAAAGAGCAAGCGTTCCCTTTCTAGCTTTCCCATTCTCATTCCCATGCTGAAAGTTAATTTAGAATGCAAAAATCATATTTTACAGACGAAGATCAGATGAAAAATTGTGTACAACATTGTTTAATTTATGTATATATTAGCTGTTAACGGACGCGGTATGCTGCTGTTTTTAATTATAATTTTAATTGTCTTTCAGCATTTTGTGAATAAAAGGCAAATTGTAATATTTATAAAGATTGCGTTTGAAACATGACGAAGTCTGAAATCGTATTTTCGATATGAGTGTATTTCTAAGTCGTATGTAGCCAAAAACCTAGTAAGTACAGTAAGGGAACGGTTTCGGTGTATTTACAGGTAGGGTAACTACAAGGAATCTTTAATCACTCCAAAACTGTAGCATATCATATTATGCATTCGTTTTTCCTCTTTCAAACGTAAGATGCAGAATTTCAAAAACGATTACCGTTCTTTTTTATTTACCAACCACTAAATATTGCTTTGGAACGTTTGAATTTCGGTTAATTGAGTATACACTATCAAATTAATGAATAAAGCTGCTTACTTTTATACAAAATAGCAAGTCAGTTAGCGTTTTAAAAATAAATGTACAGCTTTCCGTGTATACAAAGCCTTTAATATAATCATGAGAATTATGATACACTTGCGTCATGTGTAGATGACGCAATTAATATTGTAATCAATTCTTTGACCACGTAAACTGTATTGTTTCCAGGCAATATCTTCCGATAATTGTGAAAAATAACTTTCCAAACAGAATTTTGGATTCAATTGTAATATAATGAGTCACAAAATACTGCTTGTAAGTTTTACTTTTCAAATTAAAATGTTGCTCCTGTTGCTTCCGTCTGTCCGAAGATTTTTTATTTGTTCAACCAATGAGTTATGCGACTGCAAATTGTACTAAATCATGTGAAGTTGAGTTTCTTTGCTCCAGCACAATGCGGGTAGTTGTTGCTGCTCAGAAATCGGGACAGCAGATTACTTTAAACCTCCAAGCTTTTAATAAACAGCCTGAAGATTTAAAGACATCTAACGTCCCGATTCTTTTCAAGACCAATGCTTAGAATGTCCAATCCTTCCTGATACATTTATACTTCCATTGGAGATTGTGATAAGTTTTTCTTCCCTCCTATTTCCCGTTGTCACAATTGCTGATTTTTCAGCGCCATCGTGTTATTCTTGGGATTGAAAAATCAATTCTTTGATTACCATCAGGTTTCACATTTGAGTCCAAAATGTACCAATAAATTGAAATTTTCAACACCAGGAATAACTGTGGCAACGACGCAACTCCCCATGATCCAAATTCTAACTATAAATGTGGGTAGTAGAAATTATGATCTGAATTAGCATTGGGGCAAATAGCTATCTATCTACTAATGCAGCCCAGAAAAAGGATAAAATAAGGGCTAAGAAGTCGACGTCCTTCATCACATTTTTATGAAATACCTAATTAAAAGTCATTTCCATAACGTTCTTGGAATATTATTAATAAATTGACTGAACACAATAGCCAATTCTTTGATAACGTGCCAAATTTCTGCATGAGACGGATGAAGCTACAAGTTCATGGAACCCATTAAGCCAAAGGATTAACAATCCAAGTCGTGTAAATCAAACTGAATGTACGCATAAACAGCATATTTGCTATAGTTCAACATCTCCATTTGCTTTCAATAGGTAAATGTATGCAAGAAATGCAAAATGTTGCAGAGAAAATCTTGAATGCCAAAATTCTCATGCATCTACTGTTATAACGCCATCCATGGACAAAGCTCCTTCACTTACATAATACTTGAAAAAATTGAAACTAGATAATTATGGAATGGAAACCCATGACGAGCGCGAGGACACACCAACGCAGTACCAGTTCGCCAAAATGCATAGCTTGGAAAGAAGAGGCAAAACTAGTAAGTCAAGCCCATCTCCATACCGCACAGATTTCCATTGTTTTACTCAAGTTTTCTCCTTGGATGAATCATGAAAGCGATGAAAATGTACTATGATGATGCGTTGATTTGATATGCGTATGTGACAAAGATTACTAGACCTTTGATAGAGCTACAAGCTGTGGGGTTGTATCCCGTTTGCGCACGGGGAATGACAAAAAGCCACCCTTCAAGAAGTTTTACATCCTTTGAACCTTGTTCGCGCAACCATCCTAACTGGTGCACAAAGCCCCAATGTTATGGTTTGGAACTTGTGTTATCGTGTTGTTTCTTGTTTTGAACTGTATTCTGCTTACTACTAGACACTTCTGCCAAAGTGCCAAAAAATGCAGGCAATACAAAATTTTGTTTTATGTTGACTGACCCCTCCGAAGAAAACAACTAAAATGATGAACAGGAGGAGGGTAGATTTGTGCCAGTGTTTTGATACGGACTGAGGTAAAATTTTTACTGATTTTTAGCCACATTTTCAATTACTCACTCTTTTAGCTGGTTAGATTAAAAACTAAAACTGTTTATGGTGAAAAACTGCTAAATCGAAAAAGTATCTTTTCGCCCCGACTCAATCACATTGTTTATCAGTGAGATATTGTTTCCTTGGAATGCAATTCTAAAGCGCAATTGTTGACATCTGCGTATTTTTGTTTGATATCACAACAGAGTGGATTCCTGTATTTTAACTGAAGGTCTGAACATCGGAGCTAGTGAAAGGGTGCTTATTTTGAGGATTTCTTGACATCAGTTGGATTAATAAACAGTTGGGTTGAAGAAATGAGCATGGGATGTTGTTAGCAAATAGTCATTTGCCATGCTTAAAGTTTCATAGTTTGCAACTCCAATCACGCTCTTTTGACTTTTCACATGACAACAAGTTTTGCTGCTCTTTATTGGTCGTAAAAGAGAAGTTAACGCTGGGCTGAAGGTCAAAGGACTGACGATTTAGTAAGAAAAAGTTATTGCCTATAAATCTTGCATGTAATTAAAAAGTATCATTTATTTATTTATGCATGGTTTATTGTCATGTGATAATTATTTTCTTTTGTGAGCTATGGTAATTACTTGATTTATACTCCATTTCATAATATATGTTGATTTGTTTTATGATTTTTTCTAGAGATACTGTTACAGCCACGGACGAACATATGATTTGACATTGAAAAAAGAAGAACGAAAATTGGTGTGACGCTGGTTTTATTTAAAGTTTAAAGTGAATTTTACGAGATTAGTCAGTTCTCAAGGTTTAAAAAGGGATGTAATATAGACCCCGATGGAAGTAGGATGGTTCTTTTGTAAAGATGAAGGGATAGGTGTATCACAAAATCAGCGCAGCTGCATTGTTTGCACTGGAGAGAATGGGAAAACGGAAACGAAGTGGCAGCTTTTCGAAATACGATGATGGTGCCAAACGAAGGTTAGTTATGATAATATACTATGTACTACTAAAAGTATAATTTGCTTGAGCAGTTAACTGAATTACACACTTCAATTTACAGTGACGATGGGGACAGCCAGGAGGAAATGGATGGGGAAACCCTTGTTGTGCACAAGGGAAACATCATCAACGGTAAACTGGCTGATCAGAATTGGATTGAAATTCGAAATTTTATCAACTTGTTTTATAGTGATATTTGGCAATATATTGGAAATTGCAGGCATACGCTACAGTGCAAGAGTACAAGAAAAGCAGGAAAAGTTACGGCGAGAGGCTTCACCTAGCAAGCAAATCGTTGCAGATTCAACATCATCAGCACCACCCATTATCGTACCCTGTCAAAGCACCACAAAAATCTCAGTTGGGGAAGAAGAATTTGGGAAGGAAATTTGCCCTCTCGAAACCACTTTCATACCTCAAGTCATCAGTATTTCTGGGGAAAAGAAGAAGAAGCGGACGTGGGAGCTGTGGAGTCAGGAGGACAAGCAGTTATTTTTTGAAGCGCTGAACGAATTTGGAAAAGACTTTGACGCAATTCAAACCTATTTAGCATCTAAGTTAAAGCCCAGAAGCAAAGGGTCATGTGCTCAAGCCGTTCCAAAGAATAAGGATCAAGTTCGGCACTTTTATTATAGAACGTGGAATAAGATCTCGAAATATTTAACGTTTCCGAAAGGTTAATTTTTATCTTGCTAACTTTTCCCTTTGAAGCATATGTACAACCTTTAATTACTTTAATTGGCTTTTTTGTTGCAGATATGAAAAAGGCGTTTCAGGAACTTTATGGACTAATAAATTATGGTGAGCTACGGAAGAAGCAACGGGTTTTGAACTCAAAGACTGCTGTGAAGTTATCTGAACTGGTTGAGAAAGGAACAACGACAATTAAGGTGCGTGGAAAGACGTTTCGGATTAAAACCCCTGTTTGCAGAGCTTTAAAGAGATTGAATCAACTCGAAGACGTGGATCATATTAGAGTTCCATGCAAGCTTTGTGTGGAACTCATTCCTCACGATGGAAATACGTGGTCATCCGTTCAAAGAGTTTCTCATAATCCTCGTGTCAAGGTGTACGTACCCCTCCAGCGGACTTTGGCGTCTTTAATTGTGTACTTCGAGGAACGTTGGAAAACTGATGAAAGTCGACTGGTATGTTTTATAATTTAAGTTTCCCTCAATTACTTATTCATTCTGATTCAATTTGCAAATGAAGATGGAATGTTTCACTTTTCAGAAAGAAGAATTCTCATTATCGATGTTCGGGAAGCCCAGAACGCGTTTAAGATTTATTCCTATGGAAAACCGTGATCTTTGTGTTCCAGTATACAAATTTTCTGAAACTACTAGTGCAACAAAAATCAGTTTAACTGCTTTTGTACAAAACTGCTTATACCAAGATCAAACTAAGGACGCAATGTTGGTCTCAAAAACTATTAAAAGGAAACCAAAGCTTCCTTTGGATGCGGAGGCGGCGCAGTGTACAGGAAGCGTGCGTGATTCGGATTATTTTGCTGCTGAAACGGATGCAAGTGATGTGGATGGTTGTGAGGGTGGTCCGGATAATCAGTTCCGTATCACTCTTCGTAGGGATAAGACAGACCTCTTTATGTATGGTGCAAAGACACATGATTTGTATACGGATCACGATAACTCAGATCACCCGGTGAACTTCTGGAGTGTTCATGAAGAGAACGCAAACGCGGCTACAGAGACCGATGTGGGTGAAACGGACTATGGGTTTGATGACAATTTGCCGTCTCCAACGGAGTGCGATGGAAACACTGAGGATGAAGATTGCATGGAACCTATCATGTTGTATGGAGCACGAGATCCTGATTCAAGAGAAGAGAAGCAGTGCACTTGTGTTTTTCGTAGCACTTCAGAAACGGATGAAGTTGGTGGGACAGAAAAGCAAGAGCAGAAATGTACGTGTGGAGCAGAAAAGGCTGGCGAGATTGAAGAGATTCCTTGCAGGTTTCTAGACTCAGAGACAATTGCAAGAGGTTGGACGTCTGATGAAGCTGGGACAATAACTTTGGGCGAAATTTATTTAATGGTAAGTTTGCATATTGGGTAAACACACTTGCTCAGTGAAAGCAACTATCCGTAGTTGGAGTTGTGTTGATTATTAAAGTTCTAATCTGCGATAACTTTTTAGATCGGAAAGTCAGACAAGCTTTGCTTCGAGTACTTATGGGATAAATGTGACGAAGACAAACAACAGGAGGACAAAGCTCGAAATCTTGTGGACAAACTGGTTGGAATTGCACGACACCTCAAAAAGAAAAAGACGACTCGAGCAAAGTCATCCACTGGTGTTGGGACAGTTTCTAGTAATACGCCTCTAGTTTGCGTGAAATGCAACGTAAAAATTGAATCTCCTAGTAGTATTGATGGCGACCCTTCCTTTGCTACTGCGAACAAAGATTTTTCAGAATGCCCTCAGTTTGATAGCCCCGTCGGGATTTCCATAGCACAGCAAGGCAGTGAAAGTCCAGAGGACAACAAAATAACTTTGCATGCTGGACCACCTAGTGTAGAGCCTGAGTCGCCAGTGGAGATTTCTAAGCACGAAGAGTATCCTGTGGAGTCTACCATATTGACAAAGAGTGAAGAAACCCAAACCAGTACTATTCAACCTGAGCCTGAACCGATTCTGCCGCAGCCAGAGGAGCTAATTAACAGCCCAAATACAGGCCTGATATCGACTGACAGTATTATTGCAACAGAGACGATTTCAAATCCCTCCAATGTGTGTTCCAATCAAACAACTTTATGCTCGCAAGCTGGCATCATTGAAATTAGCCCAGTTCCAACAAATAGCTCAAATGATATTGATAGTACTACTACTACCATAATACGAACTGGACCAACAATTACGGCAACGCACATATCCGCATCTCCAACGATCATTCGGTCCGTTGCAATTACAACTAGCTGCTTGACTGACAGCCAAAAGCTGGCGTTTGGAGGCTGTCACTCAACAACCCTTGCTCCAGTGGCGACGGCCACCACAACCGTTTTAGTTAGTGAACCCGCAGTATTTGCAGGACTGGCAACTGAGCCCCCATCATTTGTCACTATTCAGCAGTGTACACCTGCAACCCTCACTGCAATTGCACAAGCTCCCCCAGAAACAAAATTTCGACGCCCAGCTGACGTACCTATTCTTATGAAACCCTGCAGTGATGATCGAAGTACAAATGAAGATGGCACCCTGAAACTCAACGTACCGAAACCTTTCCTAGATCTTCCCAAAGGCAACAGGAGAATCGGAAGGAGACCCGCTTGGAAGCAGCGCGTTATTATCCCGAGAATGCTTCCATTGCTCCCGAAACCGGATGAGTCGATGATGGGCACACTAATTCCTGTGGTGGCTACAGGACTTAGTGTTGTCCCCGTGTCAGCTGAAAGCTTGACACCGCTAACTGCGTTACCTGTGACCTCGGAAGTTTCTCTCCAAGAAACTTCTTTGGTTTGCCCGACAGTCACTCTTGCTTCAAGCGTTGCTGTTTCCGTATCTTCCACTTTGCCGTCGGTTCCTCAAAATTCTGACGAAACTGTGAGTTCTACTAGTCTGATCTCCTCTGGTACCGTCAATTCATCTGGTACTTCTTCCATGAAGGGTAGTAGCAGTACGATTAAGGGACACTCTTCATCAGATAAAATTTCACCTTCAAAGTGTATCGAGGATGCTTGCCTACCCTCGTCCAGTCGCTCAGGCTCAGTTGGGGCATTTGAAGAAATAGATAACTTATCTCTGTCATCTTTCATGGATATTTCCATTCCAGAATCTACCAGATTCATTGCCAGCGACTTGCGACTGGAAGAACTGGAGTATTCTAACTCCAGTATGAGCTTAGGTGGTAAGTACGAATTAGGCTAAAAATA